>CAJUYI010001851.1:21461-42089 GCA_910591695.1 Galerucella pusilla
AGATTCAAGGGATAATCAGATTTGGAAGTGGCCTAGCCATAATTTATCTGATTACCCGGCAGATTTAGACCTTTTTAGCTCTCAGGTACAAATCTTTTACACCTTTTGTTTGTTTGTCGGAAAAATATTTTGCCGGTTAAATTTAGATTCAAGGGATAATCAAATCTAGAAGTGGCCTAGCCATAATTTATTTGATTACCCTGCAGATCTAATACGTTTACGTCTCGTGTGTCGAGAGTAGTTTTCCGTGGTTGTGATAACCTTACCGGCTCTGACCGTGCGTTCTTTCTCCCGTTTTTTTTACTCGCTCCTGTAAAATTATTCATAACAGACCACAAGGTAGTAATAAACAAAGTTCCTGATTTCTCCGCTATTTACCGTAACTTATTTTAATATAAAAATCGATATTCAATTGAGTCGTATTAAAGATTTGATAAAGAATTGGTTGAAATAACTCAACAAGACCCCTGGAATTTTCCGTAACCTCCATCTGAGGCTATCTGGAACTCTTGACGCTAATGGTCAAGGGGCCGTGGAGCAAACCACGTTAAAAATCTGGCGCCCGAGTATTCCGTCGAAAGATTTTTAGGCAAGGGTGTCCATAGTGACGTGTTCGTGTGGCAGGAGCCACGTGTACGAGGTAAAACACGTTACAAATTATGTTAGCTGAATTTTTAATATTATTGTTTCTATTATGGGGTATTAACAATGAGCCTTTCTCTATATTCTTGATTTCTTCATTTACTAATTTTGCCGGGTAATTATTGGCATTTTAAACATTTTTCAGTAGAGTTTGTGAAATGATTATCATTAGAACCAATGATTCTTGCCATATAGTATAAAGATTTTACTACCCCTTTTTTAACGCTTATAGCATGATTTGATTCAAAATTCAAATACCTATTAGTGAGTGTTGGCTTACGATAAACACTTGTTTCATACCCTGTAGGTGTTTCATTGATAAGAATATCCAAAAATGGTAAAAAATTGTTATTTTCAATTTCAATTTCAAATTTTATAGATTTTTCTCCTTCATTTATATTTATTAAAAAATCATTCAGAGATACTAAGTCATAAGGCCATATTGCAAAAATGTCGTCTACATATCTCCACCAGACAATTGGTTTTAATTTTTGATTATTCACTATTTTGGCTTCAAAATGTTCCATGTAAATATTTGATAGAATTGGTGAGAGGCAAGAGTCCATGGCAAGACCAAAATTCTGTTCATAAAAATCATTATTGAACTGAAAATATGTTTTTGTTATACATAATTTTAATAATTCTATTATTGCTGCTACGCTCAATTTGGTCCTTTCTGTAAGGGTCTGATCTATTTCTAATTTTGATTTGACAAGTTCTGTTGTTTTCTGTACCGGTACATTTGTGAAGAGACTAACTACATCAAAACTGACCAAATAATGGCTTTTGTTGAACTTTAAATCTGATAGTTTTTCTAATAAAAAATGATTGCTATTTTTGATGTATGAATCTGTCTGTAATCTGTCTGTTCAATTATTTTTAATAATAATTCGATAGTTTGCTGCATGGGGAATTAATAGTGCTACAAATTGGTCGTAATGGTATGTTTTGTTTATAAATTTTTGGTAAACCATAAAAATGTGGTGGTATACTGTATTTAGATGTTAACATTGTTCTTTCACAGTTAACAAATTCGTTCTTGAATTTGAAAGGTGTCTTATAAATTTTGTTTTCAATTGATTTGGTAGATTCATTTGGTAGCTTAGTATAAGGGCCATTTATTAATAAATCCATTACTTTTGAGTCATACTCAACTTATGATATTACTTCCGATAAGATAAAGACATCTGATGCAATTACAATTGAAAAATCTGTTTGGCACATTTCCATTTAGACCGTTCTAAATTCATATTTGAATATCCTAAGGCCATCTCTGCTCTAGTTCCGAACCTAAATCGAAATAAAACGAAGAGCATTTAATATTAGTAGTTACAACCAGGCGCCAAGTGATCTTAAAGTTAGTTCTTAGCGGTAAGAAAGCGGCTGAAAGTTATACTTTGATTCAATAACCGAGCAGCAAAAAATTATATACTTAGATACACTTCGATCAGATTTCAAACTTGTAATTTAATGAGTAAAATTAGGTATAAATCCTGCAGGCAGTACAAGGATGGTCATTTAAATTGTCGACCGCGTCTGATTTAACACTTTACAACTTCAATAAATCATCGATAAGTAGTAATTTGTGCAAAGAAACCTGATTTAGAGCGGAATATTATTTTTACATTAGAGAGAAATTTTAAGTTGGTGATCATTACGCGGACTGTTTGCTAACTTGAAAGGAAAACTTTGACGAAGATTGTAATTATATTTTTTCATTGTGGGAAGATTAAAAGCAAGATAGAAAGAGCAACATGAATTGAAGTGAGTGAAGAAGATGCGGTGCAAACATAATTTTTGTTACTGGTCAGATTCTAGTCGGCAATAGATAGAAAAGGATTCTCCACCGTAAAATGGTCAATTTTATGACATACAAAGTGGCCCAACAGTCTGGAAACGGCCTATTATCTCGTAAACTGCTTGTCCTAATAGTACAAAATTTGTGGTACACCTATATATTGGGGTACGTAGAGTCAAGATTTGATATTTGCAATGTTGCCAGATTTGCTGTTTCCAAGACCGGATGTCTACTCAGACAATCGGCTTCTAAGTTATATTTACCTGGGCAATATTTAATATCAAAGTTGTATTGGCACAAATAATATGTCAGATCTCCTAGCTCATCATCTGTTTGGGATTTTATATTCATGTTTTCCAAAGGTTTGTGGTCTGAGAAAACCGTAAATTTTTCCCAATGAGTTTGTGTTGCCAATATTTTACAGCTCCTTTTATAGCCAGGTATTTTAAGTAGATGGCTTTTTTTCTTTTTTGTGCTTCGTTTAATTTTTTTGAAAAAAATGCTACAGGTTTTTCTTCCTCGTTAATTTGAGGCTGTTTGAAAATCGCACCTATTCCCTTTAACTAGCATCTGTATATTATGTTTATTGGTAATTTTGGATCAAATATTCCCAACACTGGTTGACAACAAAGCAAATCTTTTATTCTGTTAAATGAATCTTGACACCGTTTTGTCCAAATGAATTCTTGATTTTTCCTCAATAAATTAAGAAGAGGATCCAAAATAATTGCGTTATCTTTTATATATTTGTTATAAAAATTAATTTTTCCTAAAAGTTGACTCACGTTTTTTTGTTTTTCTGTTACAGGAAAATTTCTTATTGATATCAAGTTATCTTTTATAGGTCTTATTGAATTATTATTTATTACATGACCCAAATATTTTACTGAGTTTGCCGCAAAAGTGCATTATGAAAATTTCAATCGAAAGCCTTCTCTTAATATTGCTTCTAATAAATGTTTCAGATGGTCTATGTGCTCATCGAATGTTTTTGAGAAAATCAGGATGTCATCAATATAATTGACTGTAAAATCTGTCAATTTGTTTTTCCTTATAATATTGGACAATATCCTTTGGAAGATCGCTGGCGATGTTTTTAATCCAAAGGGTAAGCAAGTCCATTGATAATTCCCTTCTTGTGTCACGAATGCCGTTTTCTTTATAATATATATATAAAAACAAGGTTGAGGAAATATAAGGTATTTTCTTACATATTATTAGTAACTTTGGTTTCCCAAACTCATCACCCTGTATATTCAGTCATTATTGAAATTTCCTATTCAATACAAGCTCACTTATATCGTTCTTATATGTAACACACGATTTTATTTAGAATAGCAATACATAAAACAGTAAAAAATGTGTAGATTTGAAGAAATTTAAATGTTTGAATGTAGAATGCTGTGATTTTGTTAATTGGGCAATTCTCTATCGGAGGAAATTCAACCTCAAATAAAAATGAACTTAGTGTACCTACACTGAGAAATTTGTTTGGAGACAAATTTAAACAGATGATTTCAGCAAGCTGGAGCTCCAGCTCATTTAGTTGTAAATGTTTGGCGTTATTTGGATGAGATATTTCCCGGAGGATGGATTTGTAGACGAGGTAGAATTGAATGGCCTCCACGTTCACCTGATTTCAATCCCAAAAAATAATTTTTATTGAAGATACTTGAAAAATTCAGCTTACAAATAACCGTTGCCAAACTTATGTTTTATCTATTTTAGACCTTCCATAAAATCATAAGTGTTACATATGGTTGAATTCGTATTAAATAGGAGATTCCAATAATGACTAAATGCACAGGGTGATAAATTTGGAAAACCAAAGTTTATTTATTTATTTAATTACAATATCCTCGGGCAAGCCCAATTACAGGATAAGGACAAACACAGGATAATAATGACAGGTGAGAAATAAAAATAAAAAAAATAATACAATGCAGTACCTATTAGGGAAAAAAAAGTAAGCACTCATATACAGCTAGGCACTCACAAAAAGAGACTTACACGAACATTAT
The DNA here is from genome assembly GCA_910591695.1 of Galerucella pusilla. Lineage (NCBI taxonomy): Eukaryota > Metazoa > Arthropoda > Insecta > Coleoptera > Chrysomelidae > Galerucella > Galerucella pusilla. The sequence continues at coordinate 25,923 of CAJUYI010001851.1, forward strand.
ATGCGAAGTGAAATTTTTCCTAAGAATTGCCCCGGAGAAAGATTCGTTTTATTTGTCTTATATTTGTCTTTGTCTTTATATTTGTTTTATTTGTGCAGAAAACATAGATTCAAAAGTTTTGCATCACCCTAAATCTCCGAAAAAAAAATGTGTTCATTATAAATGGATCAGAGAATAATCAAATAATTAGTTTCAATAAAAAAAAACGTGTATATTTGTCAAAAATTTTTATTATCCAATAATAAACTTGCTTTAAACATAAAAAGTATTCTTAGAAATTGAATAAATTAAATACAAATTGATTCTTTCTGAAGAAAAGGTTAAGTGAGAACCTGCATGAGAACTTTTAATAAAGAGTATTTCCACCTCTAGAATTTATGCAAGCTTGAAGTCGCCTGCCCAAGCTGTTTACCAAATTATTGATATTCTGTTGAGGAATATTTCGCCATTCTTCTTGGGCCGCATGAACTTGTACACTCCTGGGTGGATGTCTGCGTGCTGCCACTGCCCTGGCAAGCATGTCCCAAGCATGTTCTATGGGATTCATGTCAGGAGATAGGGCAGGCCAGTTCAAACGATTGATCCCTTCAGTTCCAAGATACTCATTTACAGCTCTGGTCCGATGAGGTCGGGCGTTGTCGTCCATAAAAACGAAGGAATTGCCAACAGCTGCGCGCCATAGTCTCACGTGAGAATGTAGAATCTCTCTGAGATACCGATCACCAGTCAACGTTCCCTCCACATGAATTGATTCTGTGCGATCATTTAACATCATACCAGCCCAAAACATAGCACTTCCTCCTCTGAAGGGCGGCACGGGGCGAGCATGGGCAAGCTGAGCAACTCTCGTTGGATCCCGCCACACACGTATTCGATGGCTATCTTGTACAAAACAAATCCTTGCCTCGTCGGAAAAAAACACCGAATTCCAAAATTCTTCGGGCAAGGCCGCGTGTTCTTGAGCCATCTGTAGTCGGCGAACTCTGTGCTCAGGCTGTAGTCTGGGCACTCTTATTGGTCGGCGACACCTCAAACCTGTCGCAAGTATTCGTCTTCGTAATGTCGAGATCGATACTTGAACTCTCAACGCATGTCTCATATCTCTTTGGAGTGCTGGTATTGCCATGGTCGGGTTTCTTCTGATAGTTAAGTGGATATAGCGGTTTTGCCGCTGATTAGTAACACGCCTTCTACCGATTCTAGGTCTATCACGAAGAGAATTGGTCTGGAGATACCAGTTCCATACACGAGACACATCACTTTGCCAAACGCCAACTCTGTTTGCCACGAACCTTTGAGAATGACCTTCTTCAACTAAAGCCACTATTCTTGCACGGTCAATCTCACTTATGACTTGACGATTCATGTTTGCACTTAAAATCGTAAAAATCAAATGCCTTGAATGTTAAAATGATCGCACTAAATATGTTATCTTACAAAAAAAAACCGTAAACATCTGTATATTGAAAAAAATATGGAACATATTGAAGCGCAAAAAAATTCCTTCGCATCCGAAGAAGGTGATGCAAAACTTTAGAATCTATGTGTATGTATCGGTGTTATCGAAATGCCTCCCGTTTTTTCAGGTACCTATTTTCATAGATGAAATGCCTCCCGGGTACAATCGAAATGCCTCCGGGTCCTTAATCATTTATGGTAATATTTTGTGTGCTTAATCTTTGTATAATGACACAATGTTGCCAAATTATAATTTGAATAGGTAAATATATATCTATTTTTATTTTTCTAATTCTTATGCACTGTACATAAAATCTGTTAACAAAATATTTCAGAGTACGACATTTTTGTTTAGAAAATAAAATTGTTTACAATTAAAAACAAAGCCGAAGTACACTTAGTTGTTTATAATAAATATCCTTTCTATAATGATGTGATTACTTAATCAGTGTACATTTTTGTTTAGAAAATAAAATTGTTTACCATTAAAAATAAAGCCGATGTACCTACACTAAGTATTCTAATTGTTTTGATCTAACACGATTCTAATCTCTAATCTATTCCATGAATAGGGTAGTTTGCACCTACTAAATCTGGTAATTAGTTGTTTATAATAAATATTCTTTCTATAATTATGTGATCACTTAATTTTTGTATAAATACTTCAAGTTTATTAGTTCTTGTCTCAGTTTTGTCGATTTAAAGCTTGTATCAGTTTGTCAATTTTAAGTTCAAATTGTGTTTAAGTGGATTAAGTTATAATATTCGAAATAATGGAATCAACGATGTGTTCGAGTCAAAAGGGCAAACCTTTAATATCAATTGATGGTTTCACATTCGGTTTTCAAAAAATGTTGGCCAAAGATACGGTAAAGCGATGGACATGTACTAAGAAAACCTGCAAAGCATTTGTGAAAACGCAGGGATGTGACAATTCGATAATTGAGTCGATATTAGATCACAATCACGAGAAGTTGTCTGCCGAAGTGTCCAATAGGAAAGCCGTAAGCAATTCGATAAAAAGAGCAGCCGTGGAAGATATCAACGAAAAACCAATGAAGCTCATATGTAAAGAACTTAAGAAGACGAATATAGAGACATTTACTACCAACGATATCTATAGGGTGAGACAGAATTTATATTACGCTAGAACAACTAATTCTTTAATTAAACTTCCTAAAAGTATATCTGAATTTCATATTGCTATCGATTCAACTTCGATTATTACAAATAGGAACGAAAATTTTATAATTAAAAATGACAAAGATAATCACATTGTTATATTATCCTGTTCTTCAAATCTTTCTTTTCTTTCGACTGTTTCCAATTGGTATGTCGACGGAACTTTTGAGTACTGTCCTCGCTTTTTCACCCAATTGTTCACTATACATGGCTTAAAAAATGGACATTATATTCCTCTCGTCTTCTGTTTACTTGAAGATAAAAAGTCATCTTCTTATTATCTCGTGTTTAAATATATCATAGAAGAATGTATTAAACTCAATTGCCCTGTATCCCCTAAAGTAATAACTTCAGACTTTGAAATTTCTATACATAATGGTATCCGTAAGGCATTCCCTGAAGCAGATCTTCGTGGATGTCGTTTTCATTTGGGTCAGGCTTGGTATAGAAAGCTTCAAGCACTGGGCTTAGCTCCAGAATACCAGAAAAAAGGTGCTGACTCAAGTGAAATTACCCATTTTCTGTCATATATTTTTGGCCTATCATTCTTAGATCCTGAAGAAGTTGGCGATTTTTTTGCAATAGATTTGTCCGAAATTAAACCAGTCGATGAAAGGGTCACTCAGTTTTGTGATTATCTTGTGGATAATTATATATCGGAAAATTCGAAATTTCCGCCACATCTCTGGGCTGAGCACTCTTCATCTTTAGAAAGAACCACAAACCCATGTGAAAGTTTCCATTCCAAGTATAACTCGTCTTTCTACTGCCCTCATCCAAATATAAATAATTTTATTGAGATTATTTTACAATTTCAAATAAATACCTATATTAAAATAAATTCTGTCTCGGTACCAAAAAGAATTGTTGAGGAAAGTACAGCAAAAATCAATTTTGTAAATGAAAAAATATTACAATTAAGAGAAGGTACAATAAATAAATTAGAATTTGTGAAACTAGTGTCATACAAATTTAGGAAAAATAATTTGTAAGTTTGTAAATTTCTTCTGATGATTTGTATATAAAATTGAATAGTTCAGTCTGCAGACTGAATTTTATTGTTTGAGTCGTAATTTTCTTAAAAATTGGTGTTTTTAAATTTTCTGCGATGATAATATTATGTAATTTTGTAAGTTTCTGCTGATGATTTGTTTTAATAAATGTATAAAATACTTATCATGTCTTTATGTTTTTGATCAAAATAATCAAAATATTAAAACCAAAAAATAATGGTTAATATTGAGTTATTAACGAAATTCTATAAAAGGACGAAAGTTTGGCAACGTCTCACCTTCGTACAAAGATTAGAAGCTGGTAATTTATTTAGAGCTTAGGAGGCAATTCGTATGTGACCCTTTTAGCGACAGGTAAGAAACCCTTTTTCGGGAGGCATTTCGTATCCGGCCGTATGTATCTATGTTTGACTCAATCTAGGAGTATGCAATGATAAGTTGGTTTAATGGTGAAAATTTGTGAGCGTTTGTCCTATGTGGTAATTCATAGAAAAGGCTATTGGTTCTAGAATTTGTTCTAGGAACTCTGAAATTTAGTAGCGATACAATAATATCAAAGTTACTAATAATATAAGATTAACGGCAAATCTGGCAGCATTGCAAATATAACTTAATATGGAATCTCCGTATCCTAAAATAGGTGTACCCCACATTTTGTAAAATTGGGACTACTGGCCTTTTCCAGATTTTTGGGCCACCATGTAAACATTTTTTAAAAAAGTTCCCAAAATGATTTGAATGAAATAGATAAGAGAATAAAATAAATTGAAAATCTAAAATAATGTTGACCTCGTTAAAACTCACCCTTGCTTGGTTTCTACTGATCAGCACCTGTAAAGGAAAACTTTAATTTAACATGATGCTCTGATTTTCTATGGAAAAGCGTGTTCATATTATAAAGATTGCTAGCAATAAATCAATAGGCATTTTCCCGGGTTTGAGAAAAACGAAATAAACGTAGGTAAGTTTATCAGTGAATCGTTTAAATCAGGGATATTATTATTTCTAAACCTGCTGAGCCCGGACAGAACTTCTATTGTTATTTATATACAGCGTTGTAGGAAAGTCTCGGACCAAAGTATTATCTTTGAAACGAATGAAGGGATAGTTATAGGACGATGAATGGGACGTTATTCTGCACATTTTAGAGCAAATGTCAAATATTTTTGACGTCAGCGTACTGGCACCAAGAGTAAGAAATAAGAGTACCGATTTGTCATATATGACTCGACCTAGGTTACCATTTCAAAAAATACAAGATAGCTGTCATAAGCTGAACGCTGACGTCAAAAACATTTGACATTTGAGGTTGAGATGTGACCGGTCATCAATATCTTCAAAGGTGGTATATAGTTGATTAAATCTTTCTGTTCTCCGAAACAATTCGGACCATTTTAAATAATTATTTGCGAATGGAGGGCGTGACCCAATGTGAAATATAAAAAAGGTAGAACGTGTCGTGTGACACACGGTAGGAACTTTAGTTCCTTTTTAGCAAACCAGACTTTCACGCGGTAGACCCGGGCTCGATTCCCCGTGGAGAAGTTTTTTTTTATTGTTAATTTCATTTTTAAATAATTATTCTGCTTGATATTAATAACGACCACAGGTAGACGTTTGAAATCACAATCACAATCAATCGTTCCACAATCACCTTAACTATGATCTGCCCTCACTTCGCTAAGCTCGCTTGTGCATCTTGGGCTGATAAAGCTCATTTTCTACCCTTGTGACACAATATACACTATTCTATGCGTTTGCAATTGAAAAAATCATTTTATTATTGGATTATAACGGTTAGACTCGTGTAGTTTGAGTTTTGGAGGGTACAATTTGAATTTTATTATCACTAATAGCATTTATAAAGGACTATTGTTTCATTACAATAGAGGGTAATTGATACCTTTTCTCATAATGATGGGTTTCTACCCACCTTTCGCAAGTATGTATTCTATTTTATGTCTGGGTTCAATGAATGTCTTGATTGAAATAGTTTACGATTGTTCGTAAACTATGATTTAATGCCAAGGAAAATGATGTAATTGAAGAGAAAAATCAAAATTTAATAAAGATAATATAGAATGGGAATTCTGTTTAGAGGTTTATGTACGATTTTCAATGCCAACTGACTTTTTTATAAGAAATGTTTTACATAAAAATTAAAACAGCCGAAAATGGATATCCACATCCATGAGCTAAAACTCATCAAGCCACTCAGGCTACAGAGCGTTCCAAGAAAATTGACATACCTACATCTACTCAAAAATACATAACTCTCAAGTGCAAGATGACACCAATGTAAATTTGTCTTCGTAATATTTTTGTTTCTCAAATCACAGCCCTTTTATGCCCATAGCATAGGTATTAAAAGTCTCCCATATTTTTGTATTTGCGTTTTGTCCTTATTACTCCGCTCATTTCTAGTCCTCTATATTTCTTGGTTTGTCTTCCTTATCCACACTTCTTCTATCTCTCCTGATACTCGTCTTTCCCCTATGTTCACTTTATTTTTTCCTCTTTATCCAATATCGATGCTTCACTTGTGCTACTTTCCTTAAAGTTACTGGTTTATTTGAAGCTCCGTCCTATTTACTTCCTTTTGTTAACCTTGTTGCTATGTTCATGTTCACCTTTTCATCGCCATCCTCCTCAATCATTTCACATTAATTGAATTATTTTCAATTTTTTTAAAGAATTTTCCATGCTCGTCACTTTGTACCAAAAATTAGAAAAAAAAAACCGCTCTCAACTAAACACCATCCCATCCCCTAATCCCTGTTCCACATTATCGGTGGGTCTTTATCTTCCACCCATTTTTTGGTCTTCAAAATAATCAACAAATTATTATAAAGTCGGACAACCGATATAAATTAAAATCATTTATTTTGATGAAATATCTCCATTGTCTGTAGGATTATTCATTCTTTGAATGTGGCGTAAAAATAAAATGAGGGGTGATAATATTCAATTTCTGAAAAAAAACACGTCGAGATTGTGATCATATCTCCATTCAAATGGAAGCGACCAATCTCTATTTTAACTCAAAAAAACAAAAAGGAAGACAAACATACATCGCGTGATCAAAATAAACCGTGTTTACGTCATATTTGATTTATAAACTCAATTTGTTACCACATAAGAGAATGAATTTATTGAATCTTCTCATTTGCGTGGGAAAAAGCATCAGTAAACTGTTGGAAAAAAATTATGTCAGACATAAAGAAAAGTTACTAGCATATTTCATAAGGAACGCGGTTAATGACTTAATAAATTAGGCGAGTCGACAGTATGGGTAGATTTTTCTAATACTACATCTATCGGAATACTGCTAATTGTCGTGATAAAATAGATTAAAGCAAATGTGAATCTTAGATTTTCTTCACAGTAGAAAAAACACACAAATATTCCTATTTTTTGAAAAATACATAAACATGACAATACCTTTATGTTCGATTTATTTGTTTCCTTTTTTTTATTTGGCCTGTTATGTTACAAAAGACTATATCAATAAGGTCTCTCCAAAAATTTAACATCCCGTACAGTACCTATATATCAAATTTAATACGTAAGGTAATGTTGAATACAATCTTTTTTGGCACATTGATAAAGAGCGATTGAAACTTATTTCAGATTTAACTCTATTATTCGAAATTGATTTAAATTTCAATCAAATAGAAAGTAGCACGCTTCAACATCACAGTATTCAGTTTGCCATTCAACAAATAACAAGACTATTATCCAAACATTTTTTCCTCAGCAATCAGGATCAAGGTATGTTTGTTCATTGTACAATGAAATGTATCAATAAAATATACCAAACGACATACAATATGAACCTGTTGTTACTAACAGCATGCATCATCAATTATGTTTAATGTCGACTGTATAGAGATTCAAATACGAGGGTAAATTATATTTATCCACGCCCGGAAGATGGGAACATATTATCCGTTTTGGAGGTAGGACTGTAATTTGATCAGGATCTCAGCCTACTAAGCCTACTCAGCCTACTCAGCCTACAATTGTAGATAATGTGTTCCGCTGTCTCATCTAAGAATGTTTGAGATTTGCTTTGAGCAGGTCAGATTTCTGAATCTCCAAGAGTTTGCCTGTCTTTAGCAAGATTTATTTCTCCAGTGAGATATATTTCCGGGTGTTTGGTATACTGCAAAATGGTCTTGTTCCTAAGACGTTCGAAAAGTGTCTTTTCAGCAATTGAACTCATGCCTCTAACTTCACAGAGTTGATCTTGATATCAAAAAATGTTTTAGTAACTGTGCCAATGCTCTAAACAAGGTATATAAGATACTAACAATTCATTTAAATCTAAATCATTCAAATATCTCTAGCTGCACATTTCAATAAAAAAGGAAAAATAAATAAATAAAATAAAATTTCAGTAGGTACCTATAAGAGCAGTAAAAAGTTTTAGACACAATACCAAGAACCAAGAATTTTTTATCAAGCGACATTATCTAGAAAAGTATATTTACGTAACGTACCCTACTAAAATACTTTGATATTTCAAAAATAATTCAAAAAAAGAATAATATTTAAAGGATTTCTGGCTGTCAACCTTCGTCATAAGTGGAAATATTCTGCCTCTCTAAATATAATAATTTTTGTATTATGTTAAAGTCCAAGTGCCTTATCTCATAAATACAGGACATATCGCACAGCACAGTCATGAACATGTTAATTGTCTTGCTGCTAAAGGCATCTAAAGACGCATCAATTTTCGTGTCATATGAATCACGACTCGTCAGTCGACGCCCAGTCGGTCTCGAGGGCATATTAAAGAAGATTCGTACCGTGTAAACGGTAGGCTAATACCGGCATCTTGCCCTATGTCATGAATTAGATTCGCGTGTGACTCAAATACACATCGTCTGTGTTAAAACGCACTTCTAGAACCACATGACAATACGTGATATAATCGCACTCTACAATAGTAATTTACGTTACAAGACCGGAAAGTAGTGTTTTTCAGGTCGAGACAAGCAGAATCCAGGAAGAGCCGTAGGCGATTTTAATCGATTTTAAGCGACTTGTAAGCGACTTCTAAGCGATCTCCAATCGATTCTGAATCGATTTTCAATCGATTTACTAGTCGCTTACTAGTCGCTTACAAGTCGCTTACTAGTCACTTACGAGTCGGTTACAAGTCGCTTACTAGTCGCTTACAGGTTGCTTACATGTTGCTCACAGGTCACTTACAGGTCGCTTACATGTAGCTTACTAGTCGCTTCGCTTACGGGTCGCCTGCTTAGGTTAGGTTAGTGTCGTGTCGTTGTCGCTTACTAGTCGCTTGCAGGTCGCTCACTAGTCGCTAACAAGTCGCTTACAAGTCGCCTACTAGTCGCTTTCTAGCCGCTTACTAGTCGCTTATAAGTCGCTTACTAGTCGCTTACTAGTCGCTCACTAGTCGCTCACTAGTCGCTTACAGGTCGCTTACTAGTGAGACTTGGTGAGACCTGAAAAACACTAATTTTTGGGTGCGTGACGTACAATATTTTTTTTGACGGACACTTCGATATACATTCAATTCTTTATTTAAATTTTTATGACAAAGTGATAAACAAAACTAAAGCAAGATAAAATAATAAGTTTGACATAAACGACAAATTAAAAACCAACGAACTGTTATCACTCGACAATATATCGAAACATCGTTACCGTAGTAACGAAATCAAGGTAGATTGTATTATAGAAGAGCGATTGGAAAAATGAAAAAATGGACGTCAGGGACCGGCAAAAGCTTTTACCGGTCCCTGACATCCATTTTCCGGTCTTGATCGGCAAAAAGTTATTTTCTGGACGAAAAACCGTCCAGAATGTGTATATTTCCTGGTTGGTTTAAAAAAATAGTATTTTTTTCCAGTTCATCTAAGCAGTTCTTTAAACAAATTTTTCATTTTAAAGCTCAACTAACATTTCAAGTGATCTGAACACCCGGAGTTCTCGTCTGTGGTTGTGTCGTTGTCTTAAATTAATATCGAAATATCTTCTGAACACTTTAGGGTTGACCCCCCGTATAAATACTTTATGGTTATTTGAAGTCTAGTAATGTTGCCCACACTGGATTTCTAAATGTACCTCATAAGTCATGATATGGGGCAATGTGTGACATAATAAAAGGATAAAGATTCATAAATAGGTATGTATGAATGTATGCGCGAGTGGGTAGGTGAACTGTTTCGAATATTTTGATCGTTGTTATCGAGATAGTAATTAGAAATGCTCAAGAATAAAAGAAGAACTAAACCATTTATAATTGGTTACCTGTAGGGCATTTATTTATACAATACGAGATGTAAGTAACATAGCGAGGGATGGCAATGAAGCTCCAGACTAGTGAAATTAAGATTAAGATGAGAACAAAGAGGTTCAGCAACGATATATGTTGAAACAGAACCAGCCATTGAGACCACAGAGAAAGTGATCGGAGGATAAATACAAAAATTGATATAAAACTAACATAGACTACAGTGGAGGAACACTCAACAAAAGTTGGTACACAGTAAGACTTTTTCGTACATTCGGACACGTGATAAACAGGCCTGAAAACTACTGAATATCAGGAGGAATCAGCTAATCAGGCAATCAAACAGGTAATGCCTTGGTACAAGTTCATCTGGATCACAGCTGCAGATACTGTGGCATGAAGATCGATAACATAACCCACACACAAGGAATAACGTACGTTATATTGATAAAAAAATATTAAGCAAGATTACAAGGGCAATAAAAAGAATAAGGAAAAGTCCAGTCAGGTTAGCATTAAAGGTAGCACCTAGGCGAGATTTTTGATGGAATCACTTAAAACTATTATGGTTAATGATAATCAATTGCCTCCACCGGTTTTTTGCCCAATAACAGTTTATATCCAAAACAACCAAAAATAGGCCTGTTTTTCGACATGTTTTCGAATTTTAACCGAAAAGTATCAAATTATGAAATCAAACAATCTTATTTTGTTAAATCTACATTATATTTAAACTTAAAGTTACGCGTTTCGCTAACACAGTAGCTTTTTCAAACGAATGGAGGTATAATGAGAAATTTTCAATTTATACAGTGCCTTAATACTAAATTATACGCATATTTAACAATGAAATTATAATCTATTTACAAGGAAATGAAATGAATTTGTCTAAATATGGGATTAACTGAAGTATTTAACAAGTTTACCTGGAAACTCATTCACAACAATCCTACAGGAACTATTCTAGGTAAAAAGGTTTAATAAGGGGGAATTGTTGATATTATGGTTGGTCGTTAAAAAGATTATCTGAATATTTGTTTTTATTTATCTCTACGGCTTCTAAAAGATTTAATTTGAAGAATTTACGTTCTATATGCAAAATTTCAAAATTTGAATCGAAAGAGTGTTGGTTTGCTAATAAATGATTTGAATAGTTGGAATCTGATTTTTGGTTGTCATAACTACGTTTGTGTTCTGAAATTTTAGTTTTAAAATTCCTAAAAGTTCTACCTATATAAATTTTATCACAGTCGTCATTACCACATTTTAATTTATGAACTCCTGATTTATTTAGTTTTGAAGATTTGGATTTGTTGTTTTTAATGAATTTGGATAAATTGTTGTCGGTTTTGTTTGAAGCAAATATTCAAGTCTGAAGTTTCTAAAAATGATATTATTTTTAAGGATGGTATTCCAAAGTAAGTTAAGCTTTTAAATTGGTTATTTTTGTTTTTATGAGAAGGAACTTGTTCTAGAGTATGTTTTCGTATCTTTTTATTTTTGATGTTTGGATCGTAATTATTATTAACCGCTATTTGTTTTATTATATTTAGTCATTTATTGTAATTGTCAATATTCAATGGAACTGGTAAAAGTCTATGTAAGGTAAATGGCCCAACTATCGGACGCTCAAGAGCGAAGTCGAACTTTAAGCGTTCATAAAAAATACATGGTCTGGAAAATCACTGACAAGGATTGCATTTCTGGTTCCTATATTTCTTTGCCTATAATAATACATTATCTCCTTTGATAATAATAAATATAGTTGTCTAATAATCAATAATTTATTAAAAAAGGTACATTTGTCCCAGTCATCGGACGCTCTAACAGAGTCAAGCTCTACTTATCGGACGGGATATGTCCCGATTATCGGCATAGGTGAGATATATAATAAAACAAAAACATAATTTCCAATTTATTTTAAATACAATAAGACAAAAACAAAACATCAATTCTGAACTGTTTGAAATACAATAAAAACGTTTGCTATGTATTCAAAAAATGAGCGTTCTGTCATCCAGCCATTATCTGACTTGCCAATCTCCCACGATTTTGGAACATTATTAATGACCTCCTTTGGAATTCTCTTATAAGAATATATTATAATAAGCGGTGCACATAAAAATTACAGTAATTGCTTCTTTTCTGGTATTATTTGACATGCTGTATACACACTTTTTAGTTGGAACTTTTTCTCCTTTGTGACACAAGAAAACGGCCGTTTCGTCGCAGACATAAACTCTATTTGGTTCGATTAAATAATTATTCACCTCATCGAACCATTGACGTATTTTTTCTTCTGTCACTTCAGATCGGTGTCCAGTCAGGCTCTGTGGAACCCTTTTGGGTCTTCTTAAAAAGCTCTTATACCAATGACGGCCGATAAATAGAATTAAAAATGGAACATGGTCCTAGCTATCGGACATGTAATAAAAGAATTAATAGGAGACTTAAATGAAAACAAGCTTCAGTAAAATAATTTTTTACATGAAGCTCTTACTCTACATAATAGTTAACATTTCATAACATAAAATCCGTTGCTAATTTTTTTTTGTTTTTATTCAAACTTTACTATTAACTATCTCAACTATCAATCAGTTCATGTACCAAATATCGGTCATTTCATGTACGAACTATCGGTATAGCAGTTTATTAATGTGCTCACATAAATATAATATTTAATTAACTCTTTTATTTAATGAAATATGCTATGCCGATAACTGGTCGGAAAAATCATTGGTTTATCAAGAACTATGGTATTCTGAAATATCTTAGAATCTTTTCATCAGTATTGTGTAATGCAATTTTAAAAAAAACATAATATTGTTGTAGTTATCGGACACGTGTCCGATAGCTGGTACATAACCCAATTTAATATGTCCCACTTATCGGCCACCCTTTTATAGGAAAAAACAACGACAAATTAACAGAAAAAACTATTGTGGAATAGTTAATATACAATATTATACTAGAAAAATCAACCCCATGAAGATATTTTTTTAATAAACATCAAAAATGTAAGATTACTGAATAGCATTGTCTTACCTACTTCGCTAGCGAAATGATGCATTTGGCTAATGCTGTTACCACTCGACTATTTTCAAGCTATTTGAGAATTATAGAAGTTCGTAGAAGGGGTAGGTTGTGTCAACAATGTGGCCAAAGTGTGCAATTTTTCAGAAGAATATGTTTTTCGTCTCAAATATAAACACTTAACTTATTATTAATCAAAAACCAAAAAATTGTCCGATAATTGGGACGTGGCCGATATTTGGGCCATTTACCTTATCATACTATTGAAAGCTGCTAATTTATGACTGATTGGGTGGACTGAACTATTATGAATTTTTTTATTTTTTTTTTATTAAATTAACGTGTCTCGACTACTGAGATCATTGACACGATGACAGTGAGTTACAATATTAAATTCACAGTGTACATAGTCACATTACATTTTAACATTTTATAGTGCATTAAGTATTTGAATGTCTTTTAAGTACCTATTTCAATAAGTTTATGTGGTTCTTAGCTTCATTTAAAATTATATTCATGTTGTCTTCCAGGTGATTTTGTTTTCGATTCAAAGTATAATGAACACATTCTGTCAGGATATGTTTCACAGTTAATAAGCAATTGTTACAGTGGCTGCATACGGGAGGATGAGTAGAGTTCATGAGATAGCCGTGTGTTAGCTTAGTATGTCCAATTCTTAGTCTTTTTAGGATGACTTCATTTTTCCTGGACATTGGTGGGAGTTTCGAGGATGTGATAATCGGCTGTACATCATGTAAGTGGCTTTTAGATGTATTCTTCCAGTGGGCTTGCCATTGATCACGTGTTTTTTCCTTGAACATTTTTTTAATGTCGTTATGCAGATGTACATTTGTTATTGGTATGTTCGACGTGGAAGCTCCCTTAGCGGCTATGAATTGTAATGTCTGTATGTGATGGTTTGTGAAATATAGAAAAGTCATGTCTATTATTTATATTTGAAATTGTAAGATCTAGAAAGTTTATGTACTTATTTTGTTCAATTTCTACTGTGAATTTGATATTTTTATGTATTGAGTTAATGTGAGTAATGAAGTTATCTAATTGTCTCGTAGTACCAGTGAAGCAAGCTAAAATGTCATCTACATATCGGTGCCAGTGAACAAATTTTTTACTAAGGGGGTGTTTATGAATTATCTTTACTATAATATCCATGAAAATTTCTGATAATAGGGGACTGAGAGGGTTGCCCATAATCAAACCCTCTTCACTGCTATAAACCTTTCCGTTGAACTGAAAATAATTTTGATTTAAACAAACTCTTAATATTATTAATTATCAATTAATTATCAGTATTAGGTTTATCGTGCATATGTATGGAAACAAAGTTATGGAACGTGAAGTTTGCTAAAAAATTCCGTGGTTTAAAATGTAAAAATTCCCATCCCTGCAGCCACAGCGGATGTATAAGTAAAAAAAAATTGAAAAAACAGATGTTTTCCAGACGCAAAATACTAATGAAATTTATGAAGCAATGTAAATCATTATTCGTCTCATAATACGTTATTTATTCACGAACTAGATAAAATAAGCGCGAGTTCCGAGATGACAATGCCATGGCACCTACAGAAAGCTGACACCTTTACCAAGGATTCTAATGCTATCTATAATGCACATGTGAACCTTTATTATTTTATATTTTCAGTTTCTGTCTAACCATTCTAACGAATAGATGGTACTTGTAACTAATATCAAATAAATTATTTTTAAAAAAGCTGTTTCAGTTTATTTTTTCCTGAAACCCCTTGTCACCAAAACTCCTGTAAAGGGGAAAAACGGGGGTGGCAAACTTCGAATCTTACAGGAATAAAATTTGATGATCTTTACGAAATTGATAGAATTGTCAAGCAATTAAAAAGTGCCTATAAAGTGCCAATCATAACAATATTATCATTATTAATAATTTTATCCATAACAATCGTATCATATTATCCGTTCAGAAGAAAGAAGTCAAAGTCAAACAAGAAAGAAGAGGCAATCAAAATTCAAGAAAATCCAATAAACTCGAAACGCCAAAATCATTCCATTATTTTTGCGTCTTAGGGATGGAGGAGTTATGAGATGACAATGCCATGACACCTACAGAAAGCTGACACCTTTACCAAGGATTCTAACGCTATCTATAAGTTATTATATCTATAAACCATTCTAACGAATAGATGTACTTGTAACTAATATCAAATAAATTATTTTCAAAAAAGCTGTTTCAGTTTCAAAACACTTATCTCGCGGTCTCGATATCTTATTTATTTGCTGAGACATATGCCAAAAAAATTGTTTAAACTTACAATAATGTTTTTACACATACTAGAAGCTTACAGCTATCATAATATGCAATGATTTAATCAACAATTTTTTCAGTTCAACTGACTCAGACGTTAGTTTAAAAAAGTGGTTAAAATTTTACCTTAGTAACAATTAAGATATCTGTGCGGTTTTTTCAGTAACAATTAAGATATCTGTGCGGTTTTTTATTTCAATTGAAATCTGATAAAACCTACTTGAAGGACTTGGAAAAATACAACTTTTGGCGTTTTGAACGTTCGATTCGGACCATTTAATCCCGAATTATTGAATCACAAGCTTGGTCAACGATTCTAGGCAAACGAACAACAATCTAACGAAAAAGCTGTGGCTGCAGGGATGAGAATTTTTACATTCTGAACCACGGAATTTTATAGCAAATTTTACGCTCTATAACTTTTTTTGGAATACATATGCACGATAAATTCAATACCTTTCGAGTAAAATTCGAAAACATGTCGAAAAATAGACCCATTTTTGGTTGTTTCGGCTATAAAATGTTATTGTGCAATTAGCACAGCCTACAAACCGGTTGAGGCAAAGGATTATCATCAACCATGATATTCTTGAGGAATTCCATCAAAAATCTCGCCTACTGCTTTCACATCCATGTTTTGATAGTTTTTGGGCTAACCCGACTGGACTAGAAGGTGTGCTCCTATTGGTCAATGATCAATATATAGTCTGTACAGAAAGTACGAGGAGTAATAAACCCTAATTAAGTATGCAAAACCTTTACAGGAAGCACCATGAAATTTTTGATAAATCTCTTACTTTAAATTACATTTCTTCCGTAAATTTAACTACCAGTTAGATCGACCCCGTATTTGTTTCAGTTGTAGCAAAGTTTAGGGTATCTTCATTGTTAAAGGATTAGCAGATAAGCAATAACGC
>CAJUYI010001852.1:0-42088 GCA_910591695.1 Galerucella pusilla
TTTTTGACCGATTGATTATATTTTCTACTGGCTGGGGTCATCTTCCAACCATGAAGAACAAGCATTTATCTACGAGGAGCAATTTCCAGCCACATTTACCTACATCTATTTATATAATGGTTTGTGAACTCTGTTAACTCCAGATTTACCATAGAAAATATAATTTTTTGGTCTTTATTTCCCTTTTCTGATTGATTATGTCTTGGGGAAAATTTCACATGCTACTAAAAGCGTGTGTGATAAATAACTTCTTGGATCGGATTTAAAGTACACCCAGTTAATGCTTTTGATATGGCGAAAGTTTCTGCAGAAAAAAACAGAACAATAGTTGGGAATTCTAAATCTTTCCACATAATTAGAGTTTGAAACAAAAAATGCTGCGCCAGTTACTTCATCACATTTCGATCCATCAGTGTATATTGTAGTAACATTGTCGCCTATATTGTTTAGTTCAGTTTTCAAAACTATAACTTAATTAATATTACTAATTTCGTAAAAACAGGGGTATATGATGTTAGGTACAGTAACTAAAGATTCATAATTGAATTGAAATATAGGGTACTTATTTTGCTCTACTATCAGATTTTCTTTGCTGTTGATATTAAGAAAAGCATCTGCTAATGGAGGGCTGGTTTTTATTCCCCTGTATGGCATAGTGAGATTGTCAGTGTTTATTGTTGAAATTTTTTGAACCATATACGTGTTAAATGTTCGATATTCAATAAGAAGCTTTTCGGCTAGGTATTGCCTTCTAATATGCAACGGAGGCTCTTGCATTTCTGCTAAAACAGCTTGATTAGGTGATAACATCATAACTCCTAGGCATATTTTTAATGATTTGTATTGAATTCGGTCAATAGTTATTAAATTGGTTTTTGATGAGGAACCATAAAATGTACACCCGTAATCCAATATTGAACGGATATAAGATATTTGATATTTGAATCAGCTCCCCATTTTTGTTTGGAAACTACTCGGAGAATTTATTGTTAATAACTATTCAATTTGTTATAGTTGTTGGTGTCTTTGCGATTCTTTACAGGTATTAAACTTATTTCTGTCCATTTCCTTTCGGAATCTTTGAATGTTATTTGAAAATTTGAAGATCAGAATTTTTTTAAAGATTGTCGATTGGATAATTTTTTTGGCAGTCGCTCATTTGACTTTTTTATCTCGATGAGACATCATACATAAAATTAGGTTTACCTCAATTTCCTGTAAATAACAAATATGGATACTCTTTCACTTTGCCAGTTGTCAGTTTTTGAATATAAGTTCACAAAACGTTAATTCAGGAACCAATTTCTCTAATTAGTGAGATGTTGCAGTGATGCCGGATGTTACGATCGCACATCATCAAGCGTATATACGTTCCAAAAAACGAATGGTCGTCAAGAGTACCACTTCAAAAAAGTACTCGCACATGAACCATTCGTTTTGATACATATACGTCAAAAAGCTCACTGGTAGAGAATACGGCACCAGGGTTTAAATTTCTTGAATGAATCAAGAATTTGGTCTTCCACTTAATCAGTTACCAAAGACCTATACGTATACCTATACTATATCCACGCATACAAATCAAAAATAATGACAATATACAGTTTAAGTAGTGAGAAATATAAGGAGAGAATTACGAACCCAATATGATTGACATTTTGTGTAGAAATCCAAGTAAAAATTCTCTTTAATCAAAAAATAAGTCTAAAATGCTAGGATCGACTAAAAACTGGAATTAAATCATATTCCCAGTCACTTCTACCCACCTCTCGCACCTCTCGCACCTCTCAGGACTCCTCCATCAGCGTAGAATCCATCAACAGCCAAATCAAAGGAAAACTCTCAGTTCAGACTTCTTCCTCTAAATCTCCATCCCAAAAATCATCTACCACTACCCCATTCCAAACCTTAAACATACGAAAGCTCCCGCCCAAATTCTGCCTCCAGAAGGAACTTCTCATCCTTCTGAACATTAAGAAAATTCTAAGCGACCAAATTTCATACGTCAAAGCAAATCCCAATCGCACAGCCTTCTCAAAATTTCGAGGATCATTAGCCGTAAAACCCTTCAACTACACTTCCACTCCACTCCAAACTCCTTTCCAAAAAGGGACACTCCAGTCAAAAACATCTCCCTAAACCTTAATTTTGTCATCACCCGGGGTTGACAAAACATTCTCCAACGAAGAAATCTTTGATCTCAAAGATCGTCAAAATAACTTCTTCAAATGCTGCAGGATCGTCTTCAAAGCCACGAACACTCCAACCTCTCTAATCATAGTCATCACAAACTCTGAAACTAACTCTAACAAGCACTCTCAAAAGGTATCTTCCTCTACGGCCTAAGCCATCGAAACGAAATCTCAAACGCCAACTCTCTTCCGCCCGTCCCAAAATATTGTACTCGATGTACAAAATTAGACCATTCCACTACCGGATGTAAAGCCAAGCTTTACACCTGTCCAAACTGTGGTAGTCACGACAAGAGATCCGAAAAATGTTACAGATGCAACAAACCTTCTTAACCTAACTGTGGCGTTGACAACCCCAAAATGCCCGAAAAGGCAAATCCCAGCTTTAAAACCTGAGGAAACAGCTCCCATCAGACTCCCATAACCTCCAATGATATTTGACTTCCCTTCGGAAAAAATTCTCAAGATAACTTGCAATCCCTTCCCCACGTAGGATGGTATCGGAACGCAAGGTCACCTGATACTGTCCTACTACAACTACAACTGCTCTGTCTAAGGACAGGGCTATAAGGTATTCAACTTCTCGCCAGCCTTGGACACCACAATCACCCCATCCACACCAAACACGCGCCATAACAGCGAAAGTTCCCCAAAAAGGTGCACCGAAAGCCGGAAAAAAGTGCAAGGAAAGCAACCGGACAATCACGGCACCGTGAGGAACAGCCAACTGCGAGGCGCAGTAACAAAACCGCACGTTTTGGTGCATCAAACACATTCCAGGTGCTTTTCAGTGATCACATTGCGGAAATTAACCAAATGGTCAACATTTTGGTGCACAGCCACAGCTGTACCTACTGCGACCGTCAAATAATGCCATTAAATTCATTCATATCAAGCACCGAAGAGGACTAACTCTCATATAACAGGGTAAAATCAAAATTTTTGCTTTTGCTTTGCTTTATCCGATGAAGGATAAGTTGAATTTCAAAAGTTGAATTAAAATCATGATCGGACAAAGAAAATGCGAGTGTTGTTTAAAAACAATTTCAGCAATAATTCATAAGAAAACCTGATCCTATCCAGATCGTAGGTAATTTATTGTTGAAATTTCCTCATTTTAATATTGGCTACCAACTTTCTAACTCGAAATGGCTCATTAAATCATCACCATAACCGTTTTATGTGTATTAAGAAGGAATATTTTACTTCACTTTGAACTTTTACGATTTTAAATTGAGACGATCATATATTAGAATTTTTAAGAAGTCCTAAAATAGTTTTTATCGACCCTCACCTAACTTTTAGTGCAATTGACCACATTTTTGCCATAAACAGAGTAAGTTACAATCTCTCAAAAATATAATATCTCTGCTCTGAGCCATCAAAAAGTTTTTAATAGATATATTTTACTAAGCAACGTAAGGAATATTTTTGAAAATTTTGTAAACATTTTTATTTGGAAGGTTTAGTCACTGCTTTTAAAGAGGAAGTTTCCAATTTTTTAAAATAATATCACGTCTAAAAAAACCCGATCCACAAAAATAAAAATAAACTTGTTAGAATCAAGAAAATCGATTAGTCAAAAAGCTTTCTACAAAAAAAATAGCAATGCTTTTTTGAACCTAAATATTATATTAGCAAACATTTCAAGTAGAAGTATTTAATTTCAGCACTTTATTCCAAATATCATGATTTATGCCAATGGAATAACCTCTAAAGAATAAAGAAAGTAAATATGTATAATATAATATTCATTTGTTAGTACCTATTGAAAAAATAACCTATATTGTGTTGACCTAAAATTCGTGGTAAAAGAAACTGGGTTCCAGCAGTAAGTTTGTTTCAATGTTTTTTATTAAATGTAAGGTATACAACAGATCTAAGGTGAACATTTCATTCTAAGAATGTTTGTTATTTCAATTTTCATGATTATAGATGCAAATAATTCTATATTTCAATATATTCATGTAATCTATTACAGTGTAAAATTAATTCAACTGCAAGAAAAGAAAAACCATTTGGCAACCCTGCTAAAACTATCACCTGCTACTAGATATAATATTTTAGTGTGCAATTTTATAACCTATAAGGTTGACCCTAAAAATTGACGTAATAGTATATTACGTAACGTGTGTGGTAAGAAGCATTTTACGTACCAGTGGAAAAGTTATTCCGTGAGTGCGTAAAATGATTTACAGCACGAGTTACGTACTATACTTTACCTAGACCTACTTGCATTTATAAGAAGCATAAGAAATAACAGTTACATAATTAGAGGTGCTTGGTAAACTCCATCTCTATTATTCTATTACATTAAAGAATTAACGTTTAATCATTATTAATACTATATTGTTGATAACCAAAAGTCCATTTTTAAATTATAATCAATACA
The DNA here is from genome assembly GCA_910591695.1 of Galerucella pusilla. Lineage (NCBI taxonomy): Eukaryota > Metazoa > Arthropoda > Insecta > Coleoptera > Chrysomelidae > Galerucella > Galerucella pusilla. Next base: position 4,585 of record CAJUYI010001852.1, read on the forward strand.
TACTTATAAATTTGGGCTTTTCGCTGCAATACCGAATGTTTTAAAATAGTAAATTTTGAATAAAATGGCGACGTCTATTGACAGTTGCTAAGATGTCGCTAGGGAAGCCGTGCGATTTACTTTACAGCTGTGCGTTTTTTTTACAGTGCGTAATAGACATTACATTGATATCGACTGTGTGTTATTGACTGATTACAGGGGGGGTCGTAGGTAATAGTATATTACATAACAAGAGTTGTAAGTTGCTCATTACATGCGAATAGAAAAGTTGCGCACGAGCCGCGTAGCGGCGAGTGTGTTTATTCTATAAGCATGTAATAAGCTTACAACTCTAGTTGTGTACTATACTTTTTCTACGAACAACTTCATTAAGAAAATAAAACGCATGAATAACATGTAGAATACATTCACACTATCAGATAGTGACAGCGAGTCTTATTAGCGTAAAGTATAGTATTCGTGGATAACCGTCTTTAAAACACTTGCTCTATTTCGAGCACTCCGGCAAATATAGCGAAGATTTAAACAAGTTGAATTGTTTTATTTCATCGTGTGAGTATGGATCTTTATCAAGTACCTAAAAGCCTTATCTACTCAATTATTAAAAATTCTGTGTAGGTACAGCTTTGAACGAAGCGATCTGACACTTTGGCGTTAATTTAACAAAACATGACAGTTGATTTTGACATTTGATATTTGTGGAAGTTATTATATGCAGCCCTCGTATTGAAAAAAAAGGAATAGTTTAAATAATATACGTTTCCTAAAAACTTTGGAATCATTCGATATACCAGATTTAAATTGATATCGTTGATAAAAATTTTAAAAATCGTATTTTGATTCGAAAGAAAAATTTTGTGAAAACGACTCTTCCTTTCATGTTACCAGGATTCAAATGAGTGACAGATTTAAAATGAGAAACCTTTAGTTTAACCTTGTTACAGTCCTGGTGGCACTTGCCTTTGAAAAACAATATGGAAATTGGGTTTGAAACTTTTTCAGGACATTAAAATGTAGAATGGAAAACAGTATAATTTCGCATAAAAAGGCTCGTGGTTGTTCTCTTTTTAATTTTAAAAGCGTTGTAAATAAATTCTATAACAGGAAAAGTTTTTTATTTCTTTAAAATCTGTAACGAATGTACAGTGTATAAAATATTTTTTTGTATAGAGAAAGAGGGAGAGAAAGCGAATTTTTTTTGCATTATCATCGAAAATTCATAACTGAAAGGGGAATAATATGTTTTTGTATTTTTGGCATTCAACATCATTATTTTATTACTAATACGTTATTTTTCAAACCGAATAATCTAAGAGAAAACTGTAAATTGAGAATTCCTCAATGTTTGCAACTTTCACTACAGATAAACCTGAAGATGAAGTTAGCCACTTTCTGATTATATTATAATGTTTTTTTACACCCGTGTTGGCCGTGTTCTAACAATGCACTTATATGCCCATAATCCGTTTCATAATGATACCCATTACGATACAAATTTTTCATTACTATACAGATTTTTGATCAATAGAAACCCATAATTTTTTCAATCAAGCATGCTGTGCATTTGACGTTTATCCAAGTTCCTATGTAATTATTTTAGATGTCAAAATCAGTACGTATTAAATTTTCGTAGATACCTAACTAAACTTCGATAGTTTATCAAAATGTCTGATTTCAGCGATATAGTAGAATTACCATCGACTCCTCCACACATATCGAAGAAAGCAGAAAATGCAGTTTAAAATATTTTGCCTCAAAAATCTAAGAAAGTGTACGAAAAACTTTATCAACGGTTTATGGACTGGAGAAATACAAATAAGATTTCGACATTCTCCGAAAATGTTTTAATTGCTTATTTTCAAGAATTGATGGAAACTATGAAATCAATGGACACATTATTCAATAATAAAAACGTTGGTAAATTTAAAGCATAATATAGACATTTCTGAATATATGAAACTACAAGCTTTATTAAAGCGAAAGTCCGAAGGATATGTTGGAAAAAAAACAAAAATATTTTCACCTGAACAAATTAAAAAGTTTATCTACGAAGCACCCGATGAACGGTTTTTATTTTTAAATGTAAGTATCTATCTAACATTGCATTTAAACAAAAATTCATGATTACATTTTCCATTCGACTCATGCATGATAGGTATATTTCATTAATTTCGAGCAAACTCAAGGCGCTCAATTTGGACTAGATTACAGTATGAGTTCCAGGTTCGAAGCCAGCCTTGTGTTCAATAAAAATATAAAATGTATGGTTTTTGATTATTTATCGGGTGTAGAAAAAATAGAGTATGCAACTCTAATGTAATGGTTATTAATACATGATCGTTGCATAATATACTATTATGAACTAATAGCCAGTTACGAAAAGGCCATTCCAATTTGAAATTTGAAGAACCCTCAAAATTTATAATATACACATAGATTCAAAAGTTTTGCATCACCTTCTTCGGATGCGAAGGAATTTTTTTGCGCTAACAATTTTTTGTTGGCTTGTTTATCAATGTTTACCATTTCAATATGTTCCATATTTTTTGCAATATACAGATGTTTACAGTTTTTTTTGTAAGATACCATTTTTAGTGCGATCGTTTTAACATTCAAGGTATTTGATTTTTACGATTTTAAGTGCAAACATGAATCATCAAGTCATAAGTGAGATTGACCGTGCAAGAATAGTGGCTTTAGTTGAAGAAGGTCATTCTCAAAGATTCGTGGCAAACAGAGTTGGCGTTTGACAAAGTGATGTGTCTCGTGTATGGAACCGGTATCTCCAGACCAATTCTCTTCGTGATAGACCTAGAAGTGGTAGAAGGCGTGTTACTAATCAGCGGCAGGACCGCTATATCCACTTAACTATCCGAAGAAACACGACCATGGCAATACCAGCACTCCAAAGAGATATGAGACATGCGTTGGGAGTTCAAGTATCGATCTCGACATTACGAAGACGAATACTTGCGACAGGTTTGAGGTGTCGCCGACCAATAAGACTACAACCTGAGCACAGAGTTCGCCGACTACAGTGGGCTCAAGAACACGCGGCCTTGCCTGAAGAATTTTGGAATTCGGTGTTTTTTTCCGACGAGACAAGGATTTGTTTGTTACAAGATAGCCATCGAATGAGTGTGTGGCGGGATCCAACGAGAGTTGCTCAGCTTGCTCATGCTCGCCCCGTGCCGCCCTTCAGAGGAGGAAGTGCTATGTTTTGGGCTGGTATCATGTTAAATGATCGCACAGAATTAATTCATGTGGAGGGAACGATGACTGGTGATAGGTATCTCAGAGAAATTCTACATCCTCACCTGAGACTATGGCGCGCAGCTGTTGGCAATTCCTTCGTTTTTATGGACGATAACGCCCGACCTCATCGGACCAGAGCTGTAAATGAGTATCTTGAAACTGAAGGGATCAATCGTTTGAACTGGCCTGCCCTATCTCCTGACATGAATCCCATAGAACATACTTGGGACATGCTTGCCAGGGCAGTGGCAGCACGCAGAAATCCACCCAGGAGTGTACAAGAGCTTGTTCATGCGGCTCAAGAAGAATGGCGAAATATTCTTCAACAGAATATCAATAATTTGGTAAACAGCATGGGCAGGCGACTTCAAGCTTGCATACATTCTAGAGGTGGAAATTCTCTTCATTAAAAGTTCTTATGCAGGTTCTCACTTAACATGTTCTTTAACAAGAATCAATTTGTATTTAATTCACTTAATTTCTAAGAATACTTTTTATGTTTAAAGCAAGCTTATTATTGGATAATAATTTTTTATCGAAACTAATTATTTGATTAATGTCTGATCCATTTATAATGTCATTTATATGTGTATACGCGTGTTTTGTTTACAGTTCATACGGTTTTGCCGTTCCAATTCTATAAAAAAATAGAAGTATTGTATTAATATTTTTCAGATAACTTTAGTTAGTCTTACTCCACAATTTTTCATGTTAGAATAATGTAAATATCATATAAATCTTGTTTTGTATCATACTCTAGGAACACAACAGTTACAACGCCTCGTAAAAAGCTGTGTCTGCATTAAAAGTTGAAGGAAAATTATTATGGTTTAATGCCGCTAGAAGAAAATATGAACAGTTCTATTGCTGTGAAGATTATTTTAAGTATTTATACAAGGTGTTTTCAAATGACACTTACTACGTTAGATACTTCTTGTAAAATTAGATAAAATTATGTAAGGATTGAGGGGTGCATCAATCCTTTTACTTTTCTAAATACGGGGTGTTAAAGCTATGAAAAATGAAATGTTTTGACATGATAACTTTAAGATAAATTGGTTTAACATTTGGCAGATTGTTTTGAAACGTGAACTTTGCCTTCAGCCTTTCAGCTTTCAAATTTATAGTTGAATTTCTCTAGAATCATTGTTTTTGATGGAATAGTCCATATATATTTCCTAAAAATATTTCATTCGAATAATTAATGAATTATTTCACTTTTGTGATTCGTGGTGGAATAAACTAATAATCCAAAAATCAAGATTCTCAAAGTATTTTACCGCGAAATTTGGAATTTTGAAGAGTCTTTAGCAAGTTTGGAACTGTGCAGTAATCCTTTGATTAAAATCTTTTTTACCACTTTAAAAACAAAAGATGCCGCTTTTTCATAAGAATATGGATTACTGGTATATTGTTTTCACATAAAATTGTTACCTCTACCTACATTTTTAATTTCTTGGTGTGAAAATTAATATGCACCTAATGAGTATTTTTTGAACAAAATGGCCACCCATTTTGGAAGCCACATGGGTATACCTTCCCTCTCCTATCTAGTCAAGTTTAGTATTAGATATTTTTAGTTTTACATGATTGTTTCTTTTTTTCAATATAAATCAGATATTTGTCCAGGATGAGTCCTTAAGTTCGATTATTAAATTGTATTTATTGAGCTGGACAGATATCCTTATAAGCTTCAATTTCTTTGTAACATTTTTTTCTTATACCGGATAATTTTTATAGCACAGTTTTTGGAGTTCCTATACAATTTCTTGAAGTACCTAAAAAGTTCTTGGACTACCTATAACAGTTCATGGAATACCTAAAATAGTTCTTGGAGTTCCTATACAGTTTCTTGGCATACGGTTTCATGGAATACCTGAAACAGTTCTTGGGATACAAGTTCTTGGAATACCTAACAGTTTTTGGAGTTCCTTTACAATTTCTTGGAGTACCTAACAGTTTCCTGGAATAAACAGTTTCCTGGACTAAAAAGTTATCTGGATAAAGTTTCCTGGAATAAACAGTTTCCTGGAGTAAAAAGTTACATGGATACAGTTTCCTGCATACAGTTCCATGGAGTAAAAAGTCCATAAGAATACATCAGTAGTGCCTACATCAATAGCTACAGTACAACTTTATCTTCACAAACAAAAGTTCTAGTGTGCTAGGTATTTTTTTTATCGCTAATAACCCTTTTTTTATTGTAATTTCATCTAATTCCGCTATCAAATGTGACAATTTAAGTCACTCCTTGAGGTTTGGTAACGTAACATTTTTCATAACCTTCATATATATCAGTTATGAAAAGTAGTTATGTAAAAACTTTACGTAACTGTTTATGTTTCAACATAGAGATACCACATGAGTTTCAAAGAATAATTTATCAATTAGGTACTGTCAAAACTGACAATTATTTCATTATTTAAACTGACAATTACCCCATAATTTTAATTCAATAGTATTTTAAGATTTATAAACATTGAAAAAAACATTATTGAGGACACAGTTATTTAAAGTAAGTCAATTTTCTGGATGAATACTTTTATACAATACTTTTAACACCATTTGAATTCACTTTAATATTACCATTGTAATTGAAGATTTTATTAAATATTATAAAAGCGCAGAATTAGATAAAACGATGTACGTAAACACGTTATGAAGAGAGCCACATTGTTCAACTCGCGTTATTTGCAGAACTCGCTAGCGCTCGTTTTGGCAAATATTACGCTTGTTGAACAATATCGCTCTTTTCATAACTAGTTACGTAAATAACTATTACGACAGTAATTATATACATTTTTTTACTCATATAGTTTTATTTACTACGCAGAAACGTTAAATTCCTTTTTATTTTTTTGTGAATTAACAGATTAAAAGTTAGCTAACCTGTAAATTTAATTTTGTTTCTAATTTTCTTTTAGGAAAGAAAATTAGTGGCGCCCTAAAATTGCATTTTCTTTCTTTTCTAGTTCTGCTAAAATTAATTTTTTTCTCAAGATCCATAAGGTAACAAAGCCCTGTGAATTGGCTTCTTTTTTTTCAAAGTCAACATTAAAAATTTCTCGTTCAATTGGCGCCCAAACTGTTTTTTAAGCTGGACGCCAATGAAACCGATTGTTGGTTGACATTAGCGCTCAACTCAATCTTAAATAAAGGTTTCAGTTTTTAAATGTAAAAGGGCATATTTTGATAAAAAACATGCTTCAATTCTTGATCCAGTGGTGTACATTTGGAAGAATATGTTACCTTTCCCCTCCCATTTTTTACGCCACTGGCATTTTAAGATATTTTTATTCAATTTTGTATTCCTCAATGGCTTTCACGTGAAAGACGCAAAATCTTTACATATCAAAACATTTGTAGTTTTCAAGATATTTAATGTTTTTATGAAGTCTACAAGATCAGTTTTTAATAATGAAATAAAAAAATAGTATATTATGCAATGAGCACAAAATGATGCCCATTTTGCACGAGTATGAAATTTGCAGCACGAGCCAAAGGCAAGTGCTGCAATTCATTCGATGATGATGATTGAGGTTACGGTTATAAAATGAACATTTATCGAGGTTGTCGTAGAAAAAATTCATTTTATTTATTTTAATAATTACAAAACTACTAATGGTTAGAATTCACATTTTCACATTTCCATTGAGGCAAAAAGTACTTCCGTCACTAAAACAAATTGTTTTTGTGTAATGTGGGTTTTGACTAATTTTATTTGTCATACATTCACGGAATTCGAGTCTTTTGTCGGGGTCGTCATCCGAAAGGTGCTGCACCATTTTTAACTTGTATGGATGAAATTTATTTTTAGCCAACACTCTCTGTACTGTACTTTTACTTACTTCACAGATAGACGCAACTTTAGTTGAAGAGGAAGTAGGGTTTACTACCATTTCAGCAACTATATCAATATTTTTATCATCACTAAAAAATGTTGGTCGACCAGATCGTTTGGAATCTTGAATACTACCTGTTGCTTCAAACTTGTGAAGAAGCTCCCTCAAATAAGTTCTCGAGATAGGGCGATCTGGGTATCTCTCATTAAATAAACGTTCCGCTTCAAGGATATCCTTTCTAGATTCACTAATTATTAGGATAGCTGCTACTTTGTCGGCTTGAGTACATACCATTTTGCCTATGTAAACTCTTAAACGTCTCGTTAAACAATAATAAAATTAAATATTTAAGCTATTTAGAAAAACTTCGCAAAGCAACAAATACTATTAAATTAAAAACGTCAATTTTCTTGACAACTAACCAGAGGCGGACTGAAAAATCTTCAATATTTAAATGTGAAATATTAATTTTGGTATTTATATAATTTATCCGTCAAAATTAGTTTAAACCCAAACAAAATTAATATGGCTATGTAGCCAATGTAAATGCCTTTCAAACGAGATATCACTTGCCATAAGGTCCTATTTAAAATTATTGGCCAGAGTGGCACTGTGACGTCATCTATTACTATTACGTCACCTGTTACCATTCGTAAAGAAGTTTACAACACTTTATTTTCACCCTCCAAATTTTATCAATGTAAGTGTAGCCGTTCAAAATATACGAGGGGGGAGGGGACTTTTGAATAGCACTGTATACCCACTTTATTTAGAACAAAGAAGATTGCGTCATTAGTGCATTTTTTAGGTGAGAAGTATGTTATGTTTTGAAAAGAAAGATCAGTAGACAGTAGGTACCTAATAAGGCAATAAGTTAACAACATTATTTTTCCGCAACTCTTGTACGGTGGAACAATAAAAGCTGTCTTCAGACAGTTTGTGATGCTACAAATGTTTAATCAGAGAAGATGAAACGTCAATTACATCAGAAATATGTCAGTAGTAACTCATATATGCCACAGAAAGTTGATACGAAAATGAGCACCTACACCGAGAGAAGTGTTATTTAGAAACAAATAAACTGATTTGTTTGACCCCCATTTGTTTAAAACTAACATTGCTTATTTATTATTAAGAAGCCATATTAACGTGAAAATATTGGAAAATTTTGATATAAAAAAAATGATTTATTCAAGTTTCTTTAATGTAAAAAAATGTGTTCTCCTTTATACACACCTTCATACAATTGTTCTTTAGAAACTATAAAAGTCTACGAAGCACAATACAATATTTTGTTATAAAATATAACAATACTATTTAGGTAAAAATTGTTTTCATTACCCAGAAAAAAACCTAACATCTTCAATAATATTCCATTACTTTAAAACAACAAATTAAATATTCATAGTAAATTATTTGAAAGTTTTGACAGAAATTTACATTTTTTAAATAAGCCTATAGATTATTAGTCTCAAATAAGATCTACTTTATACCAAAAAAATAAGTATTTCAGTATAATTGTACATTCATTGTTACGATAAAAAAAAACTTGTTTGCTACAAATCGCATATTTCTTCGCCCGTAAGAAATCACATTAGCCTACAAATTATGTACAAGTTAAAGTTGAAATAAAAAAATTGAATTACATAGCTAATAATGATTGGCTAAGGTGACAGATCACGAACTAGCAGTCAGTTATATAGAAAATAAAATTCGACAAACTGGCGCGGTCGAAAATACAACATGATGTTTCTCGTGAAACCACAAGCAAAAGGCTTAACATATTAATGGAAGTTATTAAAATTAGTACTTTAAAAAATGTACAATGGAAGCTTACTCTGAGAAATAATCAATTCATTGTATATTTTTATACACTCTGTATAAAAGTATACTAAAACAACATTTTTGCAATCTTTGTTCTACCTTAAATTTTTCATATTATTTAAATAATAACAAACTCTTAATGCTGCCAATTATCCTATCAACATACCAACCAAATTTCAACAGTAATTAACAAAACTATGAACTTTTTCTTATTAAATTTTTTTTTTCACGAAAAACTCACCTGGTAATCTAGGACGTTTCCGTACCCCATGTGGTTGCAAGGACACGGACAGTTCTGTATGTGTTGTCTTAGCTCCGGGTCGAGGGTAGAGAGCCACGATTGAGGGCGCCCTCCTCCGGTGACGGTAACCATCGGAGACTAGCATTTTACAGCCGCCAACGCTGCATTGATCACCTTGTGCCACCTGCACCCCGACTGATGTGCTCTGTTACCCTGCCAGCGAGTATTCCCGTTGTCAGCGCCCGGCTATCGCTCTTCATTTCATCCCGTTCGTACGTCCCTTTTTAGGCCAATCCTAGGGATATATATTTCCTAATTTCCATTAATAGTTTACAGAATTCGATACATTTTCGCCTAAACCAATATCTGAATCGATTATTTCATTGGAAAACAAAGTATGCAACAGTGGGGTAATACATTCCCGAGGGAATTGTAACTTTTCTTTTCCATCGTTTTATATTCTCTTGTCCGCTATTGCTTTTTCCACTACCAGTTTGCATTTCTTCCTATCTTTGATGATTTCTATCGCTCGTAAAACAGAAATAATTTGTTCTTCCTATCTTATTTTTGACCTGTCTCTTCTCGCTGCTGGACTCCAGCTGCTCACGCTTTCAATTGCTGCAACTGGTTCTCTTCTGTTCGCATATCCGTACCATCGTATTCTTTGAGACTTTGATGTAGTTCACAATATCTCCCTCGATAGTATCTTTCAATTTCAAATTCATTAGTGGTCTAACTCATTGTCTTGAATCTTTTTAGGGGCCAATATCTTTCTAAAAATTTTTCTTACAATATCCCGTAGTTTTTCGTCGTCTTTTCTTGGTAGGCACATTGTTTCACTTCCGTATGTAACTATTGGTCTCACAGAGGCTTTGTAAATTTTTATCCTCACATTTTTACTAAGTCTTTTGCTAGTTAGCAGCATCTTTTAATGGAAGAAAGGTCTATTACCTGCCAGCGCTCTGAGATTTCTTCACTCCTTTCGTTTGCACCTTTGACTATCTCTACAAAGTATTTATTTGAAATGTTTAATGTTTTCAAAGCTTTATTTGCCTATTGTGATATACTTTGTATTGTCTGAGGTTTTTTTATTTCAGGTCATGTACTTTGTTTTGGTCTCATTTATTTTCAGCCTCCTTTTACTACTTCTTTATTAAGTTCAATGACTGCCTGTCATACTTTTTTTCATCCCTTGCAACTATAGCTATATTATGCCATAATCTGTGAGGATTAATTATGATTGTTCCCTTGTACCCCAGGTCCTGAATTACACCTTAAACCCAGGGATATATTAAATAGGGTTGTATACAATGCATCTCCTTGTCTTACTCCAGGTTAAATATTGAAAGGATTTGTATAACTTTCAGATTTTGTCATCAATGCCCCCGATTTTCATCAAAACGATTCTAGTTAATTTTGTTCACTTGTAATTAAACTGTTGAAGGCTTGTTTGAAGTCGACATATAGGATATCTATCAACTGGGACAATATGAGGATAACACCTTTTCTAGACCTGCATATTCTAAGCTCTTGTTGGTAGTCACCGATATGTGAGAGTTTTTCTAATATATTTCTGATCAGTGAGGTTCAAATTATGTAAGCAGTATTCTACTGTACCTCTGTAGTTATCACATTCAGTCGGATTTTCTTTTCATTTGCATTGGGACCAATAACTCTGTTGTCCATTCTGTTTGCTTAATATCTTTTTCTAATATGTTTGCCATTGAATTGTATAACCTTTCTGATTATATTATATGTTTTATGAACTAATAGCCAGTTACAAAAAGGCCATTGGAATTTGAAATTTGAAGAACTGTCAAAATCTATAATATATATATGCGTGCTATGCTTGTTTTAGTTTACAGTTCTAACGGTTTTGACGTTTCAGTTTTATAAAAAAAAAGAAGTATTGTGTTAATATTTTTCAAATAAGTTTAGTTGGTTTTTCTTTTCATTTGCATTGGGACCAATAACCCTGTTGTCCATTCCGTTGGCTTGATATCTTCTTCTAAAATTTTTGCCATTAAATTGTATAACCTTAGCATCAATTATTTACCTCCTTGTTCAGTTAACTTATTTTTCATCTGGTCAATTCCTGTTGTCTTTCCCGATTTGTAGTTTATTATAACTTATAAATTCTTGGAAGGGTGGCATTTCTTCAGCATTTGTGTTGTGTCTGTTTTCAGTAATGTCCACATGGGCTTTTTTTTTATTTATATAATTTTGTGGAGTATTCTTTCCATTATTTCTTGTTGCCATTGAATTTCTTTACATAGTTGTACAGTTTCTTATTGTCCTTCTGTGTTTTTATATTTCGTATATCTATCATACCTTTGTAGAAATAACAATTCTCCATACTTAATAAATAATCAAAACATATCGAAAATGATCAAGCATCATTACCTATAGAACTCATAGTATCAAAACTAGAAACTTGAAACAAACACATACCTATACAGCTAACCAAATTAATCGTTTCAATGATTACTTGCTTCTCACTAAAATTTTATTTAACAATATCATAATGGGGACTCCCATTGATGCAAATGCCAAGAGAAATGGCCTTTATATGTTCCAATTTACTATACCAGCTGGAATGACCGGAAGGAAGGTGTACCTATGCAGGTATTTAACACGTTCCCTGCCAACCCGTCATGAGCAATAATTGTTTTTGTTTTCTCACTGTGCAAAATCGTTTTTCTATTCCTAGAAACAAGTAAACAAAATAAAAATAGTATATTAAGTATCAAGAACGGTAAGGGTTGTTTACCGGTTGACAGCAATGTTTGGAGCTCCAATTTTGCTGGAGACCGGTATTAATTTTAACGTTCGAAATGCTTATATACCATTTTTTGCGCGATCGTATTGAAATAAGCTTCGAATGAAATAATTTAAATTTCTTCGAAATGAACGAAAAGTGACATTGATACTTCTCGATCAATTTAAAATATAGTTAGCATTTTGGTGAAATTTTTTTTATGCAATTCATTACTTTTTATATTGTTCTGTTCAATTCTGTTCATTAGAAAAATATAAATCTTCTAATTTTTTTTGTTCATTTTCCGTAATGAATGAAGTAATATATTATTTAAGACCACTTAAATGTATGTAGGGCTAAGACGTCGGTTAGTAATTTACTTACCGACGTCTGAACGGTAAGTAAATCACTTACCGACGCCCCATATAGGGCCATGATACGGGATAGAGAGTCTTGGGAAAAAGAGAGGAATACACAGCCTAATGGGACCGTCTGGTACAAAGATGGCTCATGCTCCGGTGATAGAGCAGGGGCTGGAATTTACTCCAGGAACCCAAGAACACAGGTTTGTGTACCATTGGGTGAGGGTGTATCTGCATATCAGGCCGAGATATATGCTATCTTGGAATGTGCGCATATACTCCGACAGTCAGGCAGCAATTAAAGCCCTGAGTGGGTATACCAGCAACTCAGGACTTGCTAACGAATGTCGAGAACTACTTGCTAATCTTGCAAGGCGGAACGTGGTGCGGCTAGAATGGATTCCAGCCCACTCTGGTTTTGAAGGCAACGAGATGGCGGATGCACTGGCTGCGGAAGGGGCGGCAGCTCCTTTCTGCGGCCCGGGCCTGACAAAACAAAGAATACGCAAGGAGACGAACAAGTGGCTGAGGAATCAGCACCTCGCTCATTGGAATGCTCTGCAGGGTCCTAGTCAATCCAAACTTTTACTGATGGGATGGACTGATGGACACGCCAGGGCAGCCACTGAACTACCAAGGAGTAGGCTAAGGAAGATAGCAGGACTCCTAACAGGGCACTGCTGTATGAGGAAGCACCTCTACAATCTAGGAGTAGAGGAAAGTTCCCTATGTAGGGGTTGCGGCATGACTGATGAAACGTCAGTTCATGTCTAGTTGTCAAATTTTTTCTGTTGTGTCAGTTAGGGATAAAAAATTACTTAATTTCTACTTACTTTTTCTTGACAACGGTAGCTGGAACGCTACCGAAACGTTGAAGTAAAGAATTCAAAAATATTGTGGTTTAATTTCCCAAAAAATTAAAAAAAGAATGAATAATATACCACAAGGAACATACAGAAGATATTCTCTTAGAGTGTCCACACTGGGCTGTATTACGCAGGCGAATCTTCGGAGTCACTGTCATGGCTCCAGGAGACACAAGCAGGCATCCACTGAAAAAGGTTGTGGCCTTTATTGAAGGGCTCGGCTTCATGGATGACTAGGTAGCAGGATTGGCACAATGGGCCCGCCAGTGGCCTCAGTGTCGGAACCTTGGCTTGAGTTGTCCAGGACAAGGCTCGCCTGCACATTTAGTAGTAGTAGTAGTAGTACCGACGTGTTAGACTTAGAAACCAGTAGACACAACCTACCGTCCTGACAACCGATGCTGTAAATAAACAAAAAAGATAGATCGCGCAAAATAAAGTTTTCATGTGCCTTTTGCTTACTGGACCTTTTCGGTCATGCCTTATGCACGGAAGTGTTTATAGTTCGTGGCCGACGGCTCTCTAGGAACAGATGCATGAATGTACAAATTTTCGGCCATATTGACCGACGTGCAGCTTTGTTTTGAATTTACATGTCACATAGCTGAATAAAAAGTTCAACAAATATTAGGGTAATTTGATCACGCATTTGACCTTGTGGCAAGTGAAGTCATAAGGTGTGGAGTTATGTTGGCAGTATATGTCAAAATGGCTGGCCAATTGCTGCTACGGCTACGGCCGAGGCAAAAATATCCAACGAAGAAGCAAATGTTCCTCATTTTGGTCAACTTCTTCTGAGCTTTTGCTTTTTAGAACCATGATTTTCGTCTCGAGGAACGTAAATGAATATTTTGCTTGTGCAATTTATATTGTTATTTTAACAAAAACATATAATCCAACATGAAAGAGAATATCAATATCAATTTCGAGGTTACATGAGATGTCAAAACCAAGAACCAGGGAAGCAAACTTTACAAATCCTATGGAAATAACGGTCTGTCGTTTTCAAGGTCGTAGGTTTTTTGACGTCACGAAGTATGGAGGAGTTACGTCACGTTCAAACCGCGCGCTGCTTTCCGTACTTTTGATAATTTTTTTAGGATAGAAATCAAGCTCAAAAAAAATTTAAAAATAAGTAGACATTTTTTCATAAACTACTTTAATTTAAACGAATAAAAAAATATTGAAAGGGCCCATTGTAGGGCTGAGATGATAGAAATCCATTCCAATAAGCCTATCTAAGGACGTCACAACTTTCCAATCGGATGTGATAGCGGATCACCACTTTCACGGATATATAAGCTTCACTGAAGACAATTGATTTCATAGAGGTCAAAAGCTAGTATGGAATTGCATAGGTGCCGTCGCAAACTTGACAATAAATATGGCCACAAGGCAGTGGGTGGTGCAGAGATCTGTAGAATGTGGGGTAATCTCTCCAGAACAGGCACAAGAAGAAACAGTTCATTAGTGGATTTAGCCACTTCTTCAAATCTAATCTAATCTGACCCTGACACTGAACACAGTTTACACTACCACTACACCAAAACTAGCTCTTTACACTAACTTAGGCACGTTCCGATAACCAAGTGTCTTTTCAGGAGTTTTTAAGAGTTATACTTTTTGTTTTCAAAAATAATCTCAATTTAAATGTTTTTATTTGTATTTTTTTACAATTATTTTAATTTATATTTATACTTCCAATTTGAATTTTCTTTCAAATTGAATTTAGTTTATCTGATATTGCATGAATTTTCCTCGTTCACTATCATTGAAGCTGGGAAATTATTTCAATGTTTGGATTAATCATCCCTAATATTAGGAAGTTGCAGTAACCTGAACGGCATTGGCTTAGATACTATTAGCAATTTGAAAAGGGGGTGTCCGTGGAAAATGAGTTTATTGGGTTCTAACTGAAGCTTAGATAATTGTACAAAATGTCACAAAGAACCATCGGCAACAAAACAAGAACACACCAGATCACAAATTTTATGAACGTCATCAATACGATCTGTTTTCTACAACTATGCAAAATCACACTGAATGATGTCAGTCGGTTTGGGTCGCTGTAAACGTGTCAAATTGTTGACTAGGTGAAACATCGATCATTCAATATCAGAATTGATGAACAAAAAAAGTGCATTAAATATTCATAAGTAAGGTGTTTGTATTGATGCTTGGGAAGAGGGCATCGTGTTCAATGGGATTCAGCAAACATAATATTGAAAGAGCCCAATAATGGAAGACAAAAAATCAAGCAAATTGCTTTTGATACAATTAAATGCAGAGAAATGTAATTTGGTTACCAATGTTGAAAAAAGAAATTCCCAATAATCAAATACTTTGATTATCAGGTTAGTACCATAACATTTTTTCCAGATTTTCTTATGATTTATCGTTGGAATCGTTGTTAACCAATACCCACTTTGATACACAAAACGCCAAACTGATTAACTTATATTTTAAAACAAAACAACCAACGCATTTTATTAACAGCTTTTCAAAAATAAGCAAATAGCGCTATCCTTCAAAAACTGTTCCTGTAATCGCGCCCTCCACTAGATCCCATTTCTAGTAAACTATAATAATATTGAAATTTTTCAAAGATACTACTTGACATAATGTACGTCGATACCATAAAATATAATTCAACAAATTCACAGATTTAAAAACTAACTTTATGCTCTAATTGCCTTAAAAATAAGCCTAATTCTTGATACGATTCAAATAAATGGATAAAATCGTCTTCAATCTGGCCTATCGGTTCTTTCCTCTGTCGCTTTCATCAATCTGTGGAGAGGGTAGCTAGAGAGAGAAAGGAGAGAATGCCTGGAGATGGAAATATCAAGGTGGACATTAATAAAAGTTGCATTCAACAAAGTCACATTCTATCTATATACATTTTACATCTGAAATGCATTAAATAATAATATCTATTCGAAAATAATTATTTGTATAATATTAAAGAGGCAATTCTGTATATATTAAAACGTCTGTCATGAAGTTTTCAAATCATTTTGCTTAAATCTATTTATCTTTTGCATCAAAATTATCATGAAGGTTTATTATTAAAATTAAATCAACTAATATTATGTGTCAATTTAAATGCAGCGACCTCGACGTCTGCCGATTTCTTTTGACCGTGTTTTTTGTCGCCTTGGTAACGGCTTGTTTGCTCCCCATTCCAAGTTGTAAGCATGTGAACGGCGCAACTGTCCTTGTTCCGATCAGGTGTGCTACGGATATAAATTCGCCGAGGATAATGTAATCAATTTCCCTGAGATTTTTTTTAAAAAAAAAAAGGAAAATAAAAAAGCTTTCTTTATATATGCAATCGTCGGGGTGTTTTATTACAGCGCAGATAGACGTAGCTTAAAATCCATTTAGAGAAATAAATGATTCGTGTCCGGAATAAAAACATACAATTCCATACTAGCTTAGAATTGACCTCTATTGAATCAAGTGCTTTTAGTGCAGCTTGGCTGTAGGTGACAATGGCAACAGAACTTACCTACCTTGAATTTTCGTCAACTCAGTAGTGAATTGTTACTTTTGCTTGAAAAGTTGTGACGCTTTAGCTCCACAATTCCGGCTCCTACATCTACTTCTTTCTTGGAGCCATATATATATAACCTTGACTACTGCTCGCCATTTATCAAATACAAAAAAGTCTGGTTCGGAAAAAAAACAGATGCATTCCATAGGGATTGCCTCAAAAGAATATCGGTCAAAGGGTTGAGAACTTTACACTTTATTGAAGGCACAGTAAGCGCAGTCAAATATCCAAACACCAAATATCCTTGAACATTCGTTTCTACCAAGTGCAGCAAAGTTAAATCCATCCGGAGATTTCATCTTTCAACAGAACGGAGCCTCATGCCATACAGATAAATTTACCAAAAAATGGATGGAACAACATGATATAACGGTTTTGTCACATCCCTCTAGCAGCTCGGATCTTAATTCAATAGAGACTCTTTGGCACGAAATGAAACACGTCAGCGTACTCTACCACAACTACGTGTTAAAATGCAAGAAATATGGGATAGTTTCACCTCTGAACTCTGGGTAGGCGTAGTAGATACAATGACTAATAGAGTTCAGGCTATTATTCAAGCTAAGGGCGACGTTAAGCCTTATTAATTTTTATTTTGAACTGTGAAGAACCACTTGTTCCAATTATACATTTTTTCAAATATCGAACAATCAATTAAATTGTAACCAACAGAAAATATATAATTAAACTGAAAAAATAATTCCAAGCATGAGGTTATTTCATAAAAGATTTGAATTTTCATTCAGTATTACCAATTGCAATGATCCAGTGCTTTATCGTAATCTGTAGGGGAAGGTTGGCACCCTTCGTACAGTTTTTGTTCTCATCCATGCCGACTTGAGATAAATCATATTATTTGTTTTCTTTTTCAATCCAATTTATGGTACATACATTTAACTTTGTACAATTGACAAAAAAAGTCGATAAAACACAATACAATTTCTTCTAGTTAACTTAAAAAAAAAGTGGGGGAATGTATGAATGTACCCCTTGAATAAGGCGCTTTCGTACATTATATGGGGTACTTTAGTACACTATGGGGTAGGATCGTACACATTTTTCAAGATCAAAATTTTTACCAAAAAAAAAACAAAAATAATGATAATAAAAATCTATAATAATGAGTATAACAAAGAAAACATATTGCACTTCTATAAAACTTAAATTTACATGCCAATGAAATCAGAAATAATTATAATAATAATTAGTATCTATTGAACATTAAATGAGGTTAAATCTACCAAAAAATTGAAAAAATTAGAGGTTCTTGCAGTAGTAGATGAAACTGGATCTGGTAGTATTAATACAATATCTGCAATGTCAACCAATCCTTCGTCCGTTACAGTTGGAAAAATAAATGTCCATGAAGATGATTTTTTTCTTCAGAATTAAACTTTGTATTCTGTCTCACTGAAGTGACTTTGAACCTGTCCTACATAATATAAAACATTTTTCCTTTTTTCGAACTTCACTAAAATGAATTTTGAATCGCTTATATTTTCTGGAACAACTTCAATCCTTTCTTCGGTTTCCATCTCATCAAGAACATCCACACTTGATGTGGAACTCTTTAGCAAACTAATACTAACATCGGAATCGCTACTCTCAGAGATCGTTTTTGTTTTTTTATGACTCAGTTTTGATGTTTCCATGTCTTTGTCATTTAAAAAAGATAAAGCGCGTTTTTTTCTTTAGCTTTGAACCTCCTTTATTTTTCCATTTTCTTTGTCATTTTAATTTTTTCCATTTCCTCCATTCTGTCTTTTTCAGGTGTGTCTGTGTATATGCGAGACTTTCCCGGCTGCCTTCCCTTCTTTGTTTGAATTTTCTTTTCAATTTTAGGATATGGACGAACCATTTCTGTAGTTATTAACTTAGAGGTAGAGGCTTTGGCTAGTTGTGGTGCTAGTGGAGTTTCTATTAATTGAAGTGTTGGCTCCTTTGAGGTTTCTAGGCAATTTATTGGTATTTGAGGGACATCTTGAATGAATATATCAGTGGTTCGATCCACAGAGAGAGAAATGTCTTTGGTATCTGAAGTAGATTCAGCAGACTGATAGACTTGAACTGGGGCAAATTCCTCATCACTAAACGCCAGTGTATTGAATGGCCAGATCCCAGGCTTACCAAATCCGCTCAAAATATTTTTAGCTGTGAATGATTCAAAATAAGCTATTTTCGCTAGTTTTGGAATATTGTATATGTACAGTGTGTCCGCGTAAGTTGGCTACATATGGAAAACTATGTTAATATTGATTTTATGAAAAAAAGGTATTCTTCATAAAAAGTTCTGCATACTCTAAAACCCAAAATTCAACTATCAGATATTAAATGCTATCAGCCGTATACGCGGTGGGTCAAAAAACATGATTTTTGTTCAAGAGTAAAGTACTTTCATTTTTGACCATATCGAAAATGTTTAAAAAGAAAAGATGTTGAGGATTAAAAATAATTTTCAAATTATTCAATATCGTTTATTTACAATAAAAGATTTTTTTTTAAATTTTCTCTGTGATAACATTGAAAGTTAAAGTTTGAAAATTAATGCATTACATTTAATAATTCATAAATTTAATCAAATAAATCTTAAACAATAATAATTTACAAATGTACTTTTATCAAAACAAACATATCTTCATTTTTATTGAACGCTGATGACGCTCCTAATCATACGGGGCGTTATACTACGAACCACGTCTGTAATTACTTCCTCCAAATGTCAATATTTCGAAAGGGCTTTTGAAGATATACCTTCTGCTTTAAGTAACCCCACAAGAAAAAATCGAGTGGGGTTAAATCTGGAGAGCGCGGAGGCCAAGGAATTTTCGAATAACGACGTTCAGTTAGGGGAAGGTTGTCAAGAAAATCATTTATTTTATCGTTTAAAAAACACAAACAACGATCCGCATTCAAGTTTTCTCGAAAAACGAAAGGTCCAATTATTTGATTTTTATAAATTGCGCACCAGACGTTTGTTTTGAATGAAGTCTGGTCCCGAGAGTTCAATGTGAAATTTGGATTAGTATCACTCCACCAACGGCAATTTTGGCTTGAAACTGTCCCATTTGATGAGAATGTTGCTCCATCTGAAAAAATAATTTGTCTTGACATAAATTGGTTATCATCTAAGTGTCCCTGTATGTCACAACAGAATTCAAATCGTCTATCATAATCTCCTGGTTTTAACGTATGAATGAATTGAGGTTTGTACGGGAGAAATTTGTTCTTCTTTAGGATCTTTGCAACTGTAGTTTTTTTACGACATTTGTCATTGAAGATGCTATTTGTTGCAAAGAATATTCAGGATGTTCAATTGTTGAGAGAATTACTTCTAATGCAATGTCATCATTATCTTCTTTGTTTTGACGTTTTTTGCTAAATTTATTATGTACATCTTCATAAGTCCTAAATTTATTATAAATTTTTCGAACTGTTGTAAAATGAACATCTTCATCTGGATGTCGGGTATTAAATATTTCTGCAGCTTCTCGATATGTTTTATACTTATCACCCACTATTAACACAATTTCAATTTTATCGTCCATACTTAATGTTGCTGGCATTTCAAACAAATACTTTCAAAAATAAAACTTTACAACAATATCACAACGAGGTATTACGTTTTGACCTTCACTGACAAGTGCCCCCTAGATTAATAATGTATTAATTTTCAAACTTGAACTTTCAACGTTAACGCAGAGAAAATGTAAAAATAATATTTTTTTATAATAAATAAACAATATTTCAAAATTATTTAATCCTCAACATCTTTTCTTATTAAACATTTTCGATATGGTCAAAAATGAAGGTACTTTACTCTTGAACAAAAATCATGTTTTTTGACCCACCGTGTATACGGCTGATAACATTTAATATCTGATGGTTGAATTTTGGGTTTTAGAATATGCAGAACTTTTTATGAAGAATACCCTTTTTTCATAAAATCCATATTAACATAGTTTTCCATATGTAGCCAACTTACGCGGACACACTGTATATTAAGCGTTTTACCAGAATTATTTACATGCCAATCGTTAAACGCGGTTTTTAATTTTGATTTAAACGGACCAAATACACCCACGTCCAATGGTTGCAAACGGTGGGATGTGTGTGGCGGAAATGAAAGGTAGTTTATTCCGTTTTCACGGGCATAGTTGATAGCTGTAAATGAAACGTGACTTTCGTGGTTTCCACAGAGTAACAAAATAGGGTTTTTTGTAGATGAACTCGTAAATTTTTGTAGATTTTTCTTCAGAACTTCTACAAAGATATCAGAATTAATCCAGCCACTTTTATTAGCCACTCCCATACTGCCCTCAGGAGCTCCTTCCATACTGGCTTCTGGAGCGCTTTTCTGCCAAAATTTTAGGTGTACTTAGTACGGTCGATATTCCGGACTCATCAAAATTGAAAATCCTGTCTGAAGAAAATTTATATCTATTGTAAAGTGATTCTAGATTTTTGTAGAATTCGTCCACAGCTTTTTTATCAAAACCAAAAGACCTGGCAGCACTCGTGTTCTCTGGCTTTCTTAAACTTAAATTTTCATTGCGTTTCCGAAAATCATGCACCCAATCTATCCCCGTCATCTTATTCTGATCCCAACTTGATGGATGTGCAATATTGTTGGCCAATCTCCTGACTTGTGTTAATGTTAACCCATAATGCTTTTTTGAGCATATCACAATATATTCATTTAAAAGAGATTCCTCTTCTTTTGAAAATACTTGTGTTGTTGTAAGTATATTTTGAATTGAAGGTGCGTTGTGTATTTTCATCTAGACCAAGTTTACTCCTAATTTTTTTTATGCGGCTTTGTAGGGTTGTTGGCTTAATATTATATTTATCTGCTGCTTTCCTGGTAGGACAACTGTCCTTTCATTACTTCATGAACGGCTAAGGACAGTGACTCTTCATCTACTTCACTATTTCTTGTACCCTTCTTTTCATAGTTTCGAACCGTAGTTCTGTAAAAAAAATAGGAAATGTATTGACATAAAAGTACACATACGAATCTACCCCTTATGAATGTGTATGATTCTGCCCCAAAATGAACCGGTTGTTTGCTAATTTTCTACAGAAAAACGTGTTATGGATACATGCAAATTTGATGTTATATCATATTAAGGACAGTATTCACTTACCCAGAAAAAATATTTTGTCTAGATCACAAATAAATTTTAAGATTTATAGGACTTGTACACCACTCAATCGAAGTTACTCATGCACTGCTGAAAAACATTCAATGCTCTTACTTCACTGGCCGCTGGGCGACTGGAGTGAAATGACGTCGACTGATCGTTGACTGTAAGAACTATGTATTGTACCCTAGCTACTCGCGATTGCGCGTGACATTTGACCAGTAGTGGTGTACGGAGGGTGCCCACTTTCCCCCAGCTTTTAATCCTTGATGAAAAGATACACAATATAGATGAAAACAATTTATTTTTAAAATAGAGTGAACACAGTACTTAGAAATTCTAGTTTTCTTGCACTAACTTGTGGATCTGCAGCAATGTATCCTGAAACATTTATTTGTATTGTTCGATTAGCCAAACTTTCGAATGCTCTTCTGCAAAAATGTTTTCGCAAATGCATATTTTTTTGCTGCAACATCAATTTTCTATTTAAGTTGTCAACCATTTATGATATATGGACGTCTATTACATTTTGTGAAAATTTCAGTTTACTTGAGTATAAAATTCGGTGCACTAGTATATACCTACCTATTTTTTAATATCTGCGCTTTTTTTTAAAGGAGCCGTCCCTTTGCCGCCACCACCTCAGCCTCCTGGGCTTATTGTGGATCCTCATAGTGCTCTGACTACAGCCTATTTAGCCAATCCGTTCCCTGTATTAGCTCAAACAGGTTTTTTGCTGGTTGATTGTAGAAGTCTGGAGTCATTTGGGGTCTTCCATACCGTTTCTGCCTCCTGTGGTCCAGTGTCTCACAGCTGCATAATATGTGCAGAGCTATTTCGGTGTCCTTTTTGCATCTTCTGCATGTAAGGTCTCCGTTATACAGCCTTATTTTGTTCAGGTGCTCCTTTGTGGGAGAGTGTCCAGTAAAAAAAGAGCAGTTCTTTCGCTACTTTTTCTGATGGTTCTTATATGAACCTCTTTCCATGTGTTTGCCTGGGCGGATTATTCCAGTGTTTATTGTGTTGTTCTTTCAACCACCCTTTTACAATGACCTAGTGGAGCATCTGGGAATGCCCACAACTGGTTCGGGTCCGTTAATCAGGGTTGACGTTTCTGCTCTTGCCAATTCGTCAGCTTTTTCATTGCCAGCGATTCCTTTGTGACCTGGGACCCACTCCAGTGTTTTACTGTTCCGAGTCGCCAGTCTTCTAAGTTCTTCGTCGCATTCCCATACCAGCGGAGGTGTTACCTTAGCTCTGAAGCGCCTTGAGGGCAGTTTGACTGTCACTGTAGATCCTGATCTGCCTGTTGTTGTAGGTTCTCATGTTATTTGCCCTTACACATGTAAGTATTGCATAGACCTCTGCTTGAAATACCGAGGAGTGTTTAACAAGCGAGACGATTTTTTCATATTTGTTCGACTTACTGTATATCCCTGCTCCTTCCTTGATCCGTCTGTGTACCAGATCAGTTCATTCGCTTTGCTGAGTGGTGGTGCGTTCTCTTCCTCAAGCTCCTTTCGATGGTCATGTGGTCTGTTGGCATATTAAAGATGTCGTCATTTACATGCCTTATTTTTGTGTGTCTTCTCCCATGTGCCACGTCATGGCCTGATACTTTTTCCAGTCGGGTTAGAGCTGTACTTGCTTCGCACATTATGACACAATGCAGTGGAGGAAGGTCTATCATTGTCTCCAGCGCCGCTGTAGGAGTAGTCCTCATTGCTATTTACAACGACTGTTTGTGAAAATTAATACCGTGTAGGACCCCCTCGGGATCGTTCGATCGTTGTAACTCGATTTGATATGGAATGCCTGCTCAGATGACTATGTGTTAGCTAATTGGTGTGATATTTGCTCGAGTCGATTTAATTGCCTGCATATTTCAGCCCAAACATGCTCGATGCAGTTCATATCTGGTGAAACCCATGATGTTCTACCCGGTCGTTCACAAGTCTTGCTCGATAGGACGAGCATTATCATAAATAAAAACCAATCTTGCGCTTATGGCGCCAGCAAATGGTACAGCTATAGGCTCAATAACTATGTCGCGATATCTAACAACGGTCAATGTCTGCTGAATCAAGACCCGCAGGTCAGTGCGGCCATCATAACATATGCCGCCCCACACACAAACTGATCCTCCTATTTTCAAGATTCCAATTGCTGTGCTCCATAGCCCACTGATGTCTGCATGCACGCTGCGCCGCTAGTAGCTGTGAGTATGTTGAGCGTCTTCTTGCCATCAAATTACGAATATGCAACCTTCTTCTGATAGTCTCACCAGAAATAACTATTTCAGTAGCTTGTCTAACAAAGCTCTTGAAGCCGTGAATGATGGGTTTCTCCTAGCAGTTAGGTCTTGAGCTTGTTTTGAGGCTCGTTCTCATCCTCCTGCTAGTGTAGGTATACTCTGCACTCTCAGTTGCAACAGGTCGATTTCATTTTCGACTGACGACGCTTTGAGACTCATTTAAACGCGTAGTGCCTTCTTACTGGGATATACCCTCAAGTATCCAACGTATTAATTGCTTAAGTGGCACTGCATGTATTCGTCATAGAGGCATGACTTTATGACTTTATGAGTATGATGATTTATTGGTGAAAACAACAGCAATAAACCAATATTAACTAATAAAAGTATAAAGAGATAGCTTAATAGATCCAAAAAACACGAAGTGATAACCTAGCATGCATACTACATCGTGATAATAACACAATCATAGAAAGAACTTTTACAATTTTTACAAACCTTGAAAATGTTTCGAGACAGTATGACCTTTGTATAAATGACGAAAATAGAGTAGCAATGAAAGATGGAAGCATGGAAACAGACAAAATATAATGAAATCAGCAGAGCCTTGGGATCCCTGAGAAATATGATAAAATAAAAATTAGTAGCGAGGAGCTCAAAGACTCATACAACGTATTCTGTTATACGGAAGTGAAGCTCTGATATTAAATATAAAGAATGAAAGAAAACTGGAGAGGTGTGCACGAAATATTTCAAGAAAAATTTACGGAATATTAAATAATACGAGGCAGTGGAGAAGAATAAACAAAAAATTCAAAATTCAAACACAACGGCCTCGATGGTTGGGCCATGTGGGCAGGATGGAATACGAAGGGTTTGTGATGAAGATGCTTCTCGGAGGTGTAGAAATTGAGAAAAAAGGGGACGACCAAGGAAAAAATGGACGGATAATGTAATGATAAAAGAGAGAAACATAACAAAAGAGAAGAAGCTATGGGCCTTTAAGCATAAAACGCATTACCTATACTTTGGCAAGTTTATCTGTAACCGTGAAAGGAATGCAGTCAAAACATTCGACATTGCCACATTTAACTATGAAAAAACTGAAGTGATTACTATGTAGTGATAATAATAAGAAAAGGGTCTTTTTATTATCAACAATATTAAAAATATGATTGAACATTAATTTTATAATGTACTTGTTTCCTTGGATTTATTCTATTAACATTATTTTTTCAATTTATGAATATTTAAAGATAAACACTTTTCCAAATATGTTATGGGCTTTTTGAAGCTCTGGCAGCGTTGTACGAAAACCATAATGACCACACCCTCGAATTACATAATTGGTGATTTGTATCGACCAGCTGACTTCTTATTGGCAAGCGCGTGCGTTCGTCAGTTGACTGATATTGATTTATCCAGTGGCGTTTTACCTTTGTATTTTCAGTTTTACTTGGTAAAATGGGTACCGTACGCCATTTGTACGTTTGACAGATAGGCGCCATGTTTTTCCTCGCCCCTTACCGATCCCGTATAGCTACAGATAAACTTGCCAAACTATATATACACTCAGGGACAAACATATCACTTATTTTATTTTATTATGCCTTTATTAGTGCTATTTATTAACATTTCGATATAAAAAATTATATAAATCATCTAATTTATCGATTAAATCCGGTTTAAGCGTTATCACACTGTATTTAGTCGACATATAAACGAGATGCTTGCTCACGTTCTCTTTAGGTTGAAAGGAAATGAAGGGAGCAAATGTCCTTATTCTGATCAGGTGTGTTATGGTTGGATATTCTGCTGGTTTAGCTGCCAGATATAGACCTGATTAGCTTCACCTGGCAGTTACTTATCCATGATAGAGCAGATAATTTGGAAATGAGCCAATTGAACCGTGCTGCTGTATCATTGCAGAGGCGGAGAGAAAACACTAGATTTTATAATATTATCTATTTAATTTGTACCTATCTAGTGAAAGTTACATTTGATTGACTTGACTTAATTTATGAATAGAAAAAAGAAGAAGATATGATATAACTTATATTAAAGCTAGAGTATAAGGCTATCCAGAACACGTGACCATCTGACATACAAAATGGCCGTTGGTAGACACACAAAAGATCATTTACCTGAGTTTTGCATAGGTGCATAGTTGTGTTAATAGTTTTTCTTTCTATTATACGTGTTTAAAGTTTAAATAATGGCTTGTTCCAATAAAAGTGATTATCTATTGACGTTAGAGAGTGACTGTAAAGAAATTGCCATAAGATACAAGGAAAAGATGAGAGTTATTCAGGGTATTGATCCTTACAAACTCATGAATAACCCTGCTCCTATTGAAGAAACTCGAGGAGTCGACTTTCCACCTTTTTCTTCTGATCTTTGATAGTTCATTCCATTCAGGTTTGTGTGGATAGTGTAATTCACTAGGTATTCGATATAATCTAACAGTATCACGATCTCCTCGACTTCCACAATTAACCACACAACAAGTAGTAGGCATATTTTCTAGTTTCACACTGAATTATTTATAATTAATCACAATACAATAAAGAACTGAACCTTTCGATTAAAGAAGACCACAGAAGACGAGTAAATTGACCGAACTAAACAGATTTCACATACAATAATATCATAACAAAAGATCTGTGTGTCTACCAGCGGCCATCTTGAAAATCATTTGACAGCATCTTGGATAGGTCTATTATTAGCCCTATGGTGATTTTCTTAATATCTTTTTTCCATTTTAAGATCAGTATAACTGTGCAATAATATAGAAAACCAAGGAAAATTATAACTGCTGATCTATACAATTGTTACTTAAGAAGACGGTTTAATACTGGAGAGCTCCCTAGATCTATTAGTTTATTGACGACTTCATATTGTAGGTCTCTAAGTGTCTTCTAATATCTAATTTTTCAAAGAAATCTAGTTCTTGTTTCTTAACACAAATATGTAGTACTTCTAGTTCTGAGCTAATGAAAGTTTGGTGTTAACTAAACGTTTGTGCGTGATGAGTTTTATCTTGCTGTTTCAATTTCTATGCTCGTATAAGTGCTCATTCTGTCTAGTTTCAAAACTTCGACTGGTTTGACCAATATGAGGAGCAATTCTGTAAGCAAATGTTGAATTTC
This sequence comes from Galerucella pusilla, assembly GCA_910591695.1. Lineage (NCBI taxonomy): Eukaryota > Metazoa > Arthropoda > Insecta > Coleoptera > Chrysomelidae > Galerucella > Galerucella pusilla. Next base: position 31,833 of record CAJUYI010001852.1, read on the forward strand.
AACGCACAGTTAAAAATAAGACAATCTGCCAACCCATTTTTGCAAATCTGTATGCATACTAAGCTTTAAAGTATTAATGGAAAACTCTTCATTGGATACCATACATGTTGAAATTTGAATCATAATCTTGACTATGTATGGATTAAAACATTTATAATAGCGGAAACTTTGACAAATATAACGGCGTACCGTTAATTTTTAACCATTTCTTATAGAATCGACCCTTAGACAGCATTACATTCTAGACATTTAAGTTCACATATTCCAGACTTTTTTTAATGTGGATATTTTTGTTTTTACATGTAACAATTTCCTACTTAGATTGCTTTCTGCTTCAAAAGAAACGTTTCAAACACCAGGCCGAGGCAGTGCTCATCACCATCAGGAAAGCGGTGGAAACTGTCGGGCTGGAAGTCGTAGAACAAATAATCACATTACAACCGTTTATTTGATATGATGTTTGATGCCCGACTAAACTTCAAGATACCGATGGAACATGTTAGTAACAAAGCTTCAGCAGATTGCTTACCAAGCACGGCTGATCCCAAATGCCGGAGGCCCAAACGAGAGCAGAGGGCTACATCGGTTAGGTTAGGTTAGTACACATCAGTACTCACCTTGAGTCCATTTTCCACGGTGCGAGTTGACGCTGCAAGTCGAAAAAGTTGCATGCTACTCGGCGTTTTTTTTCGTTGGGCGCGTCGGTCGAATGAATTAGAGCTTGCTCTATTTTCGAGCGAGAAGTCGCTGCGACTTGGTACCTTTTCTGGTGGATCTTGTCGCACCAACCCAAAATTTCTATTGGTTGCTCCGCTCTAACATTGCTGTCACTGTCAATCAAGTTGGCAACACGTTACGTTTCCCCTATGCCTGAATGAGTCGCAGCAACACACTATCGATATGCTGATTGTACTTTTTCCTCGCAGCGATTTGTCCCAGCAACATGTCGCTGCGATTTGACGAAACGTGGTAAATGAACTTAAGGAATATCTACCTGGGATTCGCTCTGTGAATTCAAGAATCTTTTAGAAATGCTTGGCAAATACGCCGCCTGAGTGCCAACGACTGAAGAAACATTGTCTCTGTCAATCAGTGTTCTAGCTGAGGAAACATAGACGTTTTACCGAAGAAGGAAATGAACTACACTTAGTCCTGATGAATAAGTCCTAATAAACTCAGAACGGCAGCACATCATAATAGTTATTTACGTAATTAGTGGAATATGGACATTATTAAACGCACGCATGTGAATCTTGTAATCACATAAGTGCGTTAATAATTCCTATCACACGTGTTAGGTGCAAAATTTTATCTACAACTGTTTATTAATATTATTAACAGTAGTTGAATAGATGAGGCTTTTACTTGATGTAGATCCATAGAATTTCAAACGAATTCGTTGGAAAAAGCTACTGTGTTAGCGGAACGCGTCACAACTTTAAGGTTAAATATAATGTACATTTAACAAAATAAAATTGTTTGACTTCATAATTTATTAACAGTACCTATATTATAAAATTAAAAAAAATCAATCCAACGTATTTTTAATAAAATATTGACTGCAAACATAGGGTACTGTGTATCATATTTTGTGACCATAGCAGCAAAGACAATGTATTTATTTTGGGGTGACATTCACTGAGACCTAAAAGATCTATTGTGCCCCCTTACTTCTTCTCAGTTTCTGAGGAGAGTCTCAGAAACTAGTAGTTCCTTTAGTCCTATTTCCCGGAGGAGTTTTAGGATGTCTGCAGGCTTCAACTTAGGCAAATGTTCCTCTTCTATCCAGTAATCTCCTAGGTGCTGTGCTCTAGGATTCTGAAGTGCTGTGCAGTTGGAAAGTATGTGGATGGAGGCTTCTTCTTTCATTCCACCACAAAATCTGCATTCTTCTTCCTCCACTATTTTGAGCTTTTTCAGGTGCCCATTCAAGCGACAATGTCCCGTTAGGATCCCTGTTAAAACTCTTAGCGCAGTTTTACTTTGACTTATGCATTCTTTTGATCTCAACAGGTTGTAGTCACCCAGAAGAGTCTTTGATTGTATAAGCCCTACTAGATCTTCTCCTTCCTCGGCTTTACTTATTTCTTCCAATATTACATTGGGGCTGATTCCGCAAAAGGGTTCAGGCCCCCACAAAGGTATTTCAGTCCCCCTCTTTGCTAGTTAATCTGCTATTTCACTTCCTTCTATTCCAGTGTTTCCTGGAATCCATAGTAAGGTGACTATATTGCTTTCGCCTAGTTCATTGAGTTTGTCTAGGCTTTCCCACACCATTTTGGAACTGATTACACAAGAGCTCAGTGCCTTAATGGCTGCTTGACTATCCGACATTATGATAATCCTTTGTCTTCTGTATCCTTTATCAATATTGAACTGGGCGCACTTTCTTATGGCGTGGATTTCCGCTTGAAAAATACTCAAGTTTTTTCCCAAGCTTTCAGAGTGTTTGGTTCCTGGCCCGAGCATTCCCATCCCAGTTCCTTCTATTGCTTTTGAGTCGTCTGTGTATCATTGAATGGGATTCTTCCAAAGTCTGGTGATGGTATTTGGATCCCATTCCTTCTTGTTGCTCAATTCCGTAACGAATTTCTTTGAAAAGTTATACTTTTCAATTATACCATCTTGTGGCATGTCCCAGGTTGTCTGATTTCTAAGAAGTGAGGAGGTGGCTATTTTATTAATGATTCCCTATCTACTTAGTCTGTATCTTGTTCTTTCTGCAACGCTTTCCACCACCATATGTAGAGGGGTGAGGTTGAGAATCACTTCCATGGCTGCCGTTGGGCATGTTCTCATTGCTCCTGTAATGTATATACAGGCTAGTCTTTGAATTTTGGAGAGGTTTTCTCTCGTCGTCAATTGGCTAGTTCTACTACTCCATGCAATGGCTCCATAAGTGATGATTGGTCTCACTATGGCAGTGTACATCCAGCTTAGGATTTTTGGGTTACAGCCCCAGTTTGCTCCTGCCAGATTTCTGCACACCATTATAGCCATTTTTGCCTTGTATGTAATTTCCTTTTCGTGTTTGTTCCACAGGAGTTCACTGTCTAGAGTTAAACCCAGATACTTGACTTCTTGTCTCCATTCAATCTCGTTCCTATCAAGTTTTATGGTTTTGAGGTTGAGTTTTCTTTTCTTAGTGAAGGCTATCAGGATGGTTTTAGTGGGGTTAATGCTAAGTCCCACTTACCTACACCAGCTATTTGTATAGTCCAGACCCTTTTGTACAATATCACAAAGGGTGTTTTCGAATTTACCCCTGGCTGTTATGACAATATCGTCGGCATATCCTTGGCAGAATATTCCGAGATCCGTAAAACCACACAGGAGTCCGTCAACCGTCAGACTCCACATTAATGGGGATGCTACTCCTCCCTGTGGGCATCCTCTGGTAGTGCAGATGGAGACAATGTCTTTGCCACTGCTACTCTTGTGGTGAGCAGTTCCGACATCCATCTGGATGTTGTGCTGTCTACACTTCTTATGTTTAGTGCTCTTTTGACAGCCTCATGTGGAGTATTGTCAGAAGCTCCTTCTATGTCCAAAAATGCACACACACTACAGTTTCTTGGTTGTCTAGAGCACCTCGGATATTCTCCGCCAGAAAAGACAAACAATGATGTGGAAATAAAATAAATTTTCAAAGTTGAATGAACAAAAATCTATAAAAATGAGTTCAAGCGAATATAATCTCCTTTCGGAAATTATTATTTTAAATATTTAATTCTGGTATTAATATGTTTCTATATTCTTATTATCGCACTAGTGCGGTAATGTATTTAAAAACGGACTAGTGCGGTAATATACGTCATTATGACACTGAAAATAGTGCCAAATCGTACCCGTTACATGACAGTTGACAGTTGTAGATAAAGTCTCTTATACCACTAATTGACGTCTGGCTTGACCGGAATTACGGCTGAGCCACATATTTGTCAGGACCACAAACACGATGATTCTCTGGAGTGCACGTCTTACTGAGGAGTCACAGCTCTTTGTGTGCACCCGTTTCAGCTTCATGAGTGACGACCTGGACAGTATGCTAGAACAGGCAATTTAACACTTGTTTACGGGGCTGTTATCGGAAACCAGTGCTTTTGCAAAGTGCTTCAAGATGTCCAAGTAAGGAAAAAGTGACTTCAACCACCAGAAGAAATAGCAGCAGCTAGATCCTCCCTCCGCGGAGTAATGGATAATGGTGGCATCCACAGGGACTAAGAGGCCGGAGGAAGGAGAGGTTTTAGTCGGTATTACCATCTTGAGCTCGACATATCCTTGCAAGACATCTAAACTTAATACGTAAATGTATTTCTTCCTCTACACTAAAAACATACATGTCCATCTAAACTAATTTACCTCTAACCAAAAGCTCTTACTAAGGAAACTAGCGCCCTTTGAAGATGACCCAATTAAGTTAGTTTTTTGATAAATTTCAGTGGAATTCTAAAATATTTTATCAAAAGAAATTTCAGTTAAAATCCACATTTGACCTATTATATTCCCCATGTATGAGCCTCAATCTGGTTCCCCATGACTCATCCTGTAGACACAAAATTTTATTGATTACTTTCCGCTTTGCTTGAATCTAGACATTTTCTGAAAAAGCAATTTTTGTGAATACAGTCCAATAACATGAAAACAAAGGTTTTTAGTATATTCACTGCCTAATCATTTTTAGATCAACACAAAGTAATAAAGGATTGTTTGTTAAACTTTTGAAAGGACCAATTCATCCGTTACCCTATCACCGAAAATTCTGTAGTTATATCGTTTGTTTTGAGCATGTGAAGCCTAAACATTAACTTGGATGAAGGGACCAGTGGCGTACTTTTATCACTAAAATAAATATTTGTTTTTATAGCCATATATTACCTATTATATATTTTTATTATATTGATAGCACTATTCCAGGCAAGAGACCCTAAAACCGCAATAAACCATATGTAAGACGCAGTCGCGATTGAATAAAGTATATAATACCGAACAGAACATTGATAGGTAGGAACCTCCGTAGCGCAGGGCTTAGCGTAAGGGTTTGTAACTGAGGGGTCCCGGGTTCGGATCCCGGTGGTTTCGCTTTTTTAATTTTCTAAATATTTAGCTTATATATCAGAAGTGGGATGAGATCTACGAGATGTCCACATGAGGCCATAATGTGATGTGATAGTGAGAGGGGGTGACTGGAATGGGCGTGCGGGCGTCAGGCTCGCCCGGAGAGCGAGATAGGCGTAGGCAGGCAAGGCATCAGGCTCACGAACGAGAAGCTGAGATAGATGTACGCACAAAAAAAAACGTCAAGTCCAGCACTCTAGGTAAGTACCTCGAGGACGAGGAACGGAGCAGGATGGCCGAATGTAAGAGGCAGTCGCGATTAAATAAAGTATATAATACTGAACAGAACATTGATAGGTAGGAACCTCCGTAGCGCAGGACTTAGCGTAAGGGTTTGTAACTGAGGGGTCCCGGGTTCGAATCCCGGTGGTTTCGCTTTTCCAATTTTCAAAATATTTAGCTTATACATATTTATTATGTCATATTTTAATAAGCCAGGGGCGTGGTACCAGGGGTTCGTAAACTTTTATTGTACTATATTTTTGAAACACCTTGTATTTAGACCTGAAGACTTTTGTATGCAATTCTTTATAGAATTTCCTTCATAAAAGGTGCTCCTTGTTGAACTCGATAGAACACTACATTTTCAGGATTTTTTACTTTTTAATCAAGTTAGATACTTTTCTAAGTTGTTTTTTATTAAATAAATTTGTAGTACCTTCTTGAAGATCACTTAAAAACAATTTGAACACAAAAGTTTCTTTTGGGTTTGTGATTCATAATTATTTAAAGGAAGATAAAGTGTTGAGAAAATATTTACCACCATTACAAATTTATTGTTTAAAAACATTACAACATAAAAAAGTGTCTTACTTTAATAAAAAGTGAAAAATATTGAAAATGGAATGTTCTATCGAGTTCAACAAAAAGTATCTTTTATATAGGAAATTTATTAAAGAATTGCAGACAAAAGTCTTTAGGTCTAAATACGGCGTGTTTCAAAAATATGGTACGATAAAAGTCTAGGTACGAGATCCTTGTACCACGCCACTGGCCTAATAGAATTTGACATTACTAATAGTGTACTTTCATCCCCCGAGAAGATATGAAATGTGTTTTTCTTCTACACCTTTAAATATTTCTTAACGAACTATCCATGCCTCTAATTTACGGTACTTACGGGACGGCACACCCTGTATAAACGAGGGAACCTAAATCCTACTCATGAGAATTGTAATGTAATTGAAGAAAATGGCGTTAGACCGTAGAATACTACTACTACTACATAATGTGCAGGCGAGCCTTGACCTAGCGAAACTAAAGTCATGGTTCCGGCACTGAGTCCACTGTCGGGCCCATTGTGCCATTCCTGCTACCTAGACATCCATGGAGACGAGCCCTTCAATAAAGGCCACAAAACTTTTTCAGTGGATGCCTGCTTGTGTCTCCAGGAGCCATGACAGGGACTCCGAAGATTCGCCTGCGTAATACAGCCCAGTGTGGACACTTTAAGAGAACATGGACTTACGTTTCATCAGTCATGCCGCAACCCCTACATAGGGAACTTTCCTCTACTCCTAGATTGTAGAGGTGCTTCCTCATACAGCAGTGCCCTGTTAGGAGTCCTGCTATCTTCCTCAACCTACTCCTTGGTAGTTCAATAGCTGCCCCAGCGTGTCCATCAGTCCATCCCTTCAGTAGGAGTTTGGATTGTCTAGGACCCTGCAGAGCATTCCAATGAGCGAGGTGCTGGTTCCTCAGCCACTTCATCGTCTCCTTGCGTATTGTTTGTTTTGTTATTCCGAGGGTCGGGCCTGGGCCGCAGAAAGGAGCTGCCGCCCCTTCCGCAGCCAGTGCATCCGCCATTTCGTTGCCTTCAAAACCAGAGTGGGCCGGAACCCATTCTAGCCACACTGCGTTCTGACTCGCAAGATCAGCAAGTCGTTCTCGACATTCGTCAGCAAGTCCTGAGTTGATGGTATATCCACTCAGGGCTTTAATTGCTACCTGACTGTCGGTGTATATGGTTATGTGTCGATCCACGTAACCTCTGTCTAGGTTTATCTGCGCACATTCCAAGATAGAGTATATCTCGGCCTGATATGCAGATACACCATCACCCAATGGTATGCAGATTTGTGTCCTTAGGTTCCTAGAGTAAATTCCAGCCCCTGCTCTGTTACCAGAGCATGAGCCATCTGTGAACCAGACAGTCCCATGAGGCTGTGTATTCGTCTCTTTATCCCAGGATTCTCTGTCCCGGATCATAGCCATGTATGGGGTTGCGAAGTAGTACTTGCGCAAGCATTCGTCAGACGCTGGAGCCAGAACTGGAATATCTTCCAGGAGCCGGAGCTCCTTGACGTGTCTACACTATTCCCCTCTTCACACGTATCCCAGACGCTTCATGCGCAGGAAAGCAATTCCCGCCTCAGCCTCGATCACATGCTGAAGAGGCCGAAGACCAAGGATCACTTCCATCGCAACAGTTGGTGTAGTCCTCATGCCCCCAAACTGACCATGAGGTCCCTGAGAACGGTAATGTGCCTTCCAACAACAAGGACGACGATGTCATCGGTATACCCAATCGTTAGAAGGCCCTCATCGTTTAAAAGGGTTATTAGTTCGTCAATTACTAGGTTCCACAAAGTGGGCGATAGAACACCCCCTGGCGGACAACCTCTAGCGACGATCACTTTCGCCACATGGTCTTTCCATGTGGCCTCTACTGTACGGTTGCACAACATGGCCCCAAGCCAGTGAGTGATCATTGGCTCTATTCCATGATTTGCCGCAGCCCTACACATAGATCCTACAGGGGTGCTGTCAAACGCCCCTTGTATATCAAAAAATGCTCCCAGCGCGACCATCCCATTTTCCAGCGCCTTATCCACCTGGGTTACCAGTTGGTGCAAGGCACTTTCGGTTGACTTGCCACACCTGAAAGCATGTTGGTTGTTGTGCAAAGGACACCTAAGCCCAACTTTTTCCTTTATGTACCGATCAGCCACTCTCTCCAGTGTTTTTCGCACAAAGGATGTTAGGCTAATGGGTCTGAAGGATTTAGCCACTGTATACGTATTACGACCCGGCTTGGGTATGAAGACAACTCTCACCTGCCTCCACTGTTCGGGGACATATCTGCGTGCCAAACAGGCCCGAAAGATATGCACCAAAATTGTGCCAACGGCCTCCCAGCCTTGTTGAAGCAAGGCCAGGAAGATTTGGTCTTTTCCCTATACTATTTAAAAAGATAAAATAAATGGCTCTATTTCGAGCACTCCGGCTTCGCCGTCGGGCTCGAAAAATCGCGCGTGTTTTAAAGACCTTAATATCCACTTATACTTCAATATACTATTCGAAAAGATAAAATATATGGTTCACAAAAATATTTTATATATTTTTTTCATAAACGTGATTGAAGCGTCGAAAAATTGGTGAAATGTGAGAATTTATTACTAATTTTACTTTAACCTTGAATAATTTCGAAAAGAGTGAAAACATCCAAATATTTTAGGAGCATTTTTTTGTAGAGCCTCAAATTTCCTTCAAGGATATATCTTGGTTATTTCGGAATATCGCTCCTCACGTGAGTCACAAAATTCCATTGCACAAGACAGTTTTCTTCCCATTTTATTTAAATGGAAAATGGAAATTATAAATTATATAAATATGGAGTTTTAACTTTTACAGTATTTTTATTCGTCATGTTCAACAACATTTTGAGTATATTTGAAAAGAAAAAGAAAATAATCGATTTTTTGAAACAGTTTTGAGAACCCGCGTTACATATTTTGTTTTAATAATATTCAAAATACGTTATTCTTCTGTACACTGTGATGGTCCTCTAAAGTTTTGCTGTTAATCATAAAGGGTTGTTAATAATCTATTGAAGTTTGTGAAATAATCACTCTATATTAAGTGGCGTAGTTGTAAGCTGTGAAATTTTGACCCGCAGTTTGAAAAGTTTCTGTAAATTACTAATGTCGACTACAGCTTCTCCCAACTAATCCGGATATATATCTAGGCGGGTTTTGTAGCTTAATGCTAGGGATTTCCATTATTCAAAAAAATAACAGTATCCTTCAAAATAAACAGGGAAAAATAATAAAGTATTATTACAGTTTCCTGTAAAATTGTCGTATTTAGAAAAGCATGTTACCAATATATATCGAAGAATAAATATGTATATTATTCTAACACTTTACAAAGTTTTATGTTTTCGAGAAATATTTTTCAAAAAAACTAACCGTTCAACTAAGAAGAAACAACTACTTCCCGGGCTATATAACCCCAATGGACATTGAATTACACTTCTTACTCAAACGGGGTCGGTATTATCTTTTTCAAATAATTTAGACAACATAATAGTCTTTGTTTTTTATTTTTGTGACAATACTATTCGCGAAATTGCTCATTGAGTGAATAAAAAAGAAGATCGGGAGAAGCTGAATAACGTTAACATAACCTTAAATATAACTCATAGATTTGAAATCGAAATGGAGCTACCTATTATAGGAAAAATAGAGGTTATATCGTGAAGAAGCCTTCATGAACACAGAAAATTTGGAGAGTTTTCAGAACCGTACGAAAATACAGATATATGTTGAAAAAATGACAAATGAGATCTGACAAGACAACTGATCAACAAGGAGAGCATCAGATAAGAGCGCTCCGAACGTTTTCGAAGGACACGTTGATTTTTTGTTGGAGAGAGCAGATCGATCGCATTCTGGTATAAAGTTAGTTTTTCAACCGATTTGAGGTTAAAATTTCGTATATTTTTCGGTTATCTGAGACCAAAGTCACGCTATCGCCCATTATATATGGTACATTCAATAGCCTTCTTGGTGTGCGTCATTGTTTGTGACGTATATCCGGTTTTTGGGTATGTCATTTATTTTATGGTTGAAATAATACTCTTCTTGGTGTGCGTCATCGATTGTTAATGTCCTAACACATTACGTAGGAATAAATGGAAAAACGAGAGGTCTGTGATTAATCCTAATCAAAATATCACAATAATGAACCGTATAAATTTATTACAAACGTTAACCCTAATCTTTGACGTGGGAAATTTGATTAGTTTATGTTTAGAATACGCGCATGCGCGACCTATCAATCGGGAGAAATTACGCGTTTAAAATAAAATGCAGATCTACCTTTCGTAGATTATATCATACCTATTATAAATGGTC
>CAJUYI010001853.1:0-12077 GCA_910591695.1 Galerucella pusilla
CACGTACTTGCTTTGATAATAGACTGAAGTCGACTGAGCACGGGATGGGTCTCTCCACCATAGGAAGGTATTGAGCAGCGCCTACCGCCTAATCAACAAATACGGAAGATATCACAGTATCATACTTTCTTAGAGACCCAGAGACTCCGCAACGCCTGTTAAGGGTTCACCTAGGTCAATAATGGACAAATTCATATATTTTGAGAATTCAGGGATAGTATTTCAACAAAAACTTCTGCAACATAATTTTGTATATCCAGAAGATTGTCTTTAACATATTTGCTTCTTGAAATTACCTATTAAGATAAAATTATTTCAACCATATTAATGTCTCTTTGCTTCTGTCAACTATTTTTAGGAACCCAGTTTGAGAAATTCAAGGACATATGTAAAGATAACCGAAAATCTCTCACATTTATCATAAAATTGAAAAATATCAAATGTTCATAACATAACCATACCAAATTAAGTGATTTCAATATTTATGACGTTCCTGCCCAAAAACACACCCTCAATTCAGATCAATCGGGGTCAATATCCGTAATATATACAATTCCTGCTATCAAAAAGTCAGTAGTGTAATGCCCTCCAATTCAATTTTATGCTTTTTGTCGCTCTATAGGTTTGAAATATCGGCTGTTTGGTAATTCAGATCTCAATTTAAAGTTAGGCGTGTCTGCTATTACAATAAATCAGAACAACACCCTCGCTTTCACCCCTTGTATTCGAAATGTTAACTGGGGGGTTGAAAATTCTTTACGGAACTGATAAAAATATAAAGAACAGCAGTGTAGAAGTTGGTTTGCTGATTTGAAAAAAAAAGCTAAGCCGGAAATATTTTGAAAATGTGCGGTATATACAGGGTGTCCCACGAGGTTTTGGCCAGAATATATCTCAAGAACTATTTGAACTACAATATTGAAATTTGGAGGTTATAAACCGTACGTAGTATTACATATTTTAAGCAATCAGCTACTATGCTACAATAGGTGTGTGAGCAGATCAGCTGCTCTGTTCACTTGAATGATTTTGCGTATTCTTTTTAAGCGCTCGTTTTGAACAGAGCTGAACTATCTCTTCCCCTCTTGCCGCTAACTGCACTAGCTCTTGTTGGTGCTCGGCTCTGCCGTTTAGTTGATCATAGCCTCAAAACATAAGGAGCATTCTTTTTAAGATTTCCTGTTCACTTTGGTCACCCGCTCAGGTTGAAAATTATCTCAACAGAGCTGAACAGAATAGTGTAAAAAGAACACAACAAATGTCACGTTTCGGGTCAGGTGGTATAATTTTTATAAATTTCTATGAGGCAACCTGTATATTGTTCCACTGCTCTAAAGGCCTCTCTTATACTAATTCGGCGATACCTATTTTTTTGTGTTGGGTACTTAGAAACGACAAAATAATGTTTATAAAGTTTTTTATTTGAAAAACAAATACAGCTGAAAAACAAAAAGAATTGGAATACAATAACACTTTTACTACAGTTGATGCTCCAATTGATGTCCACCTTCATTAATGCAGAATCCAAATCTACTGAGTAAATTTCTTGTAAATCCTGCTTCAATACTTTCTGGTGTAACAGATTGGCAAGCTGCTCTGATTGTGTTTTCAAATCATCTACATCATTAGGAGCTGTAACATGAACTAATCCTTTTAAATAAAAAAATCTAACTGGATTATATCTGGTGAACGAGCCGGCCAATGTATTGTACCATTTTTCCCAATCCATCTGTCTTGGAAATACACATTCATATGTGACGTTACTCGCTGAGCAAAATGAGTTGTTGTTTTTCAAATAAAAATTATTTTTTCCAATTTTCACATATAAAGTGACACTTTTTAAAACTGATTGACATTATGAAACATCTTACTTTTTGTAACTAGTTGCATAAAGTAAAATTTCATACAATTGGTGACGAAAAATGTAATTCAAAATTAGTGACAAAAAGAATTATTCTATTTATTAAACTGTTATAATACAAGTTAAGAACATGAATTATAAATTAATTAATTATTATAAATATTGATAACACAATTATTGCAATTATTCAAATTAATTCCCGACGACATATTTTTTTCATTGCTCGAACTTGCTGATATTTGGGAAGCGGCGCACATTGCATTAGACGTTTCACCAAATATTTCTTGCACTATAAGTTTTTTATTATTCATGGAATTTTCAACATATCCCTCCGCAACAGAGGTAGATTTCCAACTTCCATGCCTCTTTAATTATAAAATATCAGCGCCACTGTCTGCTAGGAAAGTGGCAGAGCTTCTTCTGAAGCAGTGACCAGTATATAGAACAGGATTTGAAAGACCAAGAAATTGTGCAATAACTTTTGGCAGACTACTAAATGTGTTAATTCCCACAGGATTTCTGGTACATTTTCCATTCGCATATTTTACAAAAAATCTGTTGTGTTCAAGAACCTGGGGACGCAACTTTATATATTTTCTTAATATTTCAACAAGATTCGTATTTTCAATGTCTCCAGTGGTAATTGCAGACTGCCGTATAACTTTTGTTTTTGAAGGTGGGATATCAACACGAAAATGGCTTCCTTCGTCCATAACATTTTCAACTGGAAGAAATGTTAATTCTGCTTTTCTGCATGCTCCTGTCATTCCAATTATCATTTCAACCTTAGCCATTAAGTATTCTTTGTCATCAGCTTCCACTAAAAATTTGGCAAAATCTTCTTCAATAAAAACTTTTGACTTTTTAGCACTGTACCCGTCCGCTTGCCTTTTGATATATGCTACCAAATTTGTATATTTTTTAATATCAATATTCCTTTTAAGATTTAGTTCAGACCTTAACATTGAGTAAAGTGTCCATAATGTGGAAACTTTTCAATCTTTCTTATCCTCAAAATATGCAAGTAAAACTTTCTCATTAACATGTTTAATTTTCTGCTCATCATACCACGTAACAAATTTTTCGTATGCCAAATCATAAACTGCCTTTGACTTTTTGGGAATCACTGATAATAGAGCATTACCTGCTGCCTCTTCAATATCGCTTGGTAGCTCTTCAGAACTTGAATACTCATTTAAAAAAAATAAAACTAAAAATATATCAATCTCGCTAAAAACCTTCCGTCTATGCTTTAATCGATTATTTTTTGGGTTTTTTATTACCAGAGAAAAACAATAAGGATTTTGAATGAAAAAAGTAGTCACTAATTACTATTTGATGCAGAAACTTGAATATTTTGAAAAAAGGCAGACTTTTTTAGCATTTTTTGTTGAAAACAAAAAGCAAGTCGCAAAAGTATTATTATATCGCTAAATATTCAGCAAGATACTCTGAAAATATTAGTACACTAGTGGAGAAAAATTCAACAATCCTTTATTGGAAAGGGTTTTCATTTTAAAAAAATTTTAACTATGGGTATCGGAATCATCCGAAAAAAAAACTAATCTCAACTTTAACGCGCTATATCTCAAAAGTTGTTGAAGGAAAATGAGCGAAAATTTCACTGGTCGTAGTAAGTTTGATGCTGAATTGATTGATAGAGAGCATAGGTCTCTACATCAAACTGTTTTGGAAATATAACAGAAAATATTAAATAATGTCATACGGAGTAACATAAATCTTATATTTGTAAACTGATTTAACTTTTTATGTACTAAGTATATTATATTTCAATGATTGGGAGAAAGCAGTTGACAAAATCAACTTGATATTACTTGATTTATAATTTGTTTTCTGATTGTCTTCACCATCCTTTAACCCATTTGAATGACAAAAGGTTATTAATAATGATTGTTTATGATCTCATTTGAAAATATCCTGTTTATATATAATAGTCGCCCAATAAATCATTCGAGAAATCATTGAAAGCCCATTTCAACGTCTTATAAAAAATAATAAAAGAAGGCATGGTGTCATTTTCTGTATGTTTTCGTACTCGGAACCAAAAAGATTTATGATAGTTATAAAAGTGAATAGCCAAAAACCACAACCTAAACTCTATTGTTGTCTCCAACAATTCTTTCACGATTTACAACGCTAAGCCTCAAAAAGGGCAAATATTTACACCCTTTTCAATGGTAAAGTCCTTCATGAATTCTTTGGAAATTATTCCGGTCTCTGCTCTAAGTTGAACTAAAAAAATATATGTCAAATACAGAGACGTATCTAAATATTAATTTGTATTTAATAAATTTATCTAAAGATTTTGAAAAAATTTAGTGTAATAGTTTCTGTAATTAAGAAGTTGGAAAAAATAGAAAATACTCTCGAATACATTCCTGGTTTAGTGTACATTGTACACACTTTTTGTATTTTTTATTTCATGGGATTATAAGAGAAAATATAGTTGACAACTATGATAAAAATGTCTTTTTCTCCGATTGGCAGCAAATATTAATTTTGCTGACACACATCAATCAGCAAAGTATTACTTTTCCTGCCTAGGCAGCAAAGTGGGTACTTTTCTGCCTAGGCAGCAAAGTGATTATACTCAATTGGAATAAAACATTTGAAGTAAACATTTATTAGCAATTATTACATAACACTTTTAACAAGAATTTAAAAACATATGTTTAGTTGTTATTAACATTGATGGTAAAATTACTACAATTTTGAACGAATAGGCCAACTTTTCTCTCCTCAGATAATTTGCAAATAGAATATCCTCCTATATCATTATGAACAATCGGAGAAAAAATTATATGTTCAACTCGGCAGCAAAGTAGATTGACTGCCTTAGCTGAATTCAGCCTCGGCAGTTAATCTACTACTTTGCTGCCTAGTTAAACAAATAACTATTTCCACTACTAGCTATGAAGTTTATAAGCCTCTCACTTTACTCAGCCCCTGACAAGGCCCCTCAAAAATAATAGTCTCTTCCACCTTGGTGTGTAATATTGAAATTTTCTCATTAAAGTCAAGAAAACATTGTTGTATTCTGTGTACATTTTTTTTATCATTGTGACGTTAATGTGTTGTAGACATTTAATTAGGTTTCTTGTATCATATCTGACGAGTATGGCACTGAAGATGACTTAATAGCCGAAAGCGCTTTGCAATTTTAAATAAAAAAAACATAAAAATTAAAAAAAAATTTACACAGAATACAACAATGTTTTCTTGACTTTCTAGTCATGTGTACTCAGCTATAAAGATATTCACCTTTCTCATTAAATACTTCTCTTAATACTCTTATTTATTTTTCCACAATTGCTACTGCAGTATAATCTTTACCTTTTGATGTCAATCTTTTTATGAAATGAATATACACTTAAGTTCGCACCGAAACTTTTCTATTATCAATTTTAGGAAAAAAACTTATTTTTCATAAAAAGTTTTGCATATTCTAAAATCTAAAATACAACTATCAGATATCTATTTTTTTCAGTATCATACGAGGTGTGTCAAAAATATGAATTTTACTCAGGAGTAAAGTAGCTTTAAATTTGACAATATCGAAAAATGTTATAAAAAAAAGTTGATCAGACCTGAAAACTACGTTCAAATATGCAATTGCATACATTGACATTGAAAAAATAATTTTGTGCTTGTTTAATATTGTTTTTTTTTGTTAATAACGCTACCATATTTGCGTAAAGTTCTAACGCGTTCTGACAGTTAAAGTCAAATATTTGTAGCTATCAAACATTCATTAGTTTGTCAGAGCATATATTCCACGTAACTACAGTAAGATTTGCATTGTTATTGTATTTAGAAATACATTTAAAAAAAAAATTCGACTGGCTGAATGACGTGAGTCCAAGCCAAAAAAAAAAAAAAAACATTTCTCGATATTGTCAAATTGAAAGGTACTTTACTCTTGAGTAAACTTCATAATTTTTGAGAAACTTCGTATAATACTGAAAAAAATTGATATCTGATAATTGTATTTCAGATTTTAGAACTGTCTTTAACTAAACCAAATACTAAGTTATAAAGCTTTTCCAATTTTTTCGGCATTTTTTTTTGTTTCTGTACATGTTTTCCCTTTATTTATTAATATTTTTCTAAAGTAGTTTCATTCTGTTTGTCTTGATCTACCTTTTCTTTCATTTTTGAATATTTTTGCTCTCCACATTCTTTTAGTCTGTCTTGTGTTTTCCATTCTTTGTAAACAAATATGGATAAATGTATAATTTTTATAACATTTTTCAAGTTCCTTTCGATATTTCCGGATATTGTGTGAGTTCTGTCCTGTAAAACTAAACGCTTCAAGTCGTAAATTTTAAATGACAAGGCATGGAAATTGCTGGAACCAATCTTATATGCACTGCTACATTTGCTAACTACGAAAAATGAATGGGGACACCAAATCTGTATGGTTTCTTTTGATTTATATACTTTACTTTTATAAAGTGGTAAATATCAATTCACAGAAAATGTCCAAATGTAGGTTAGGATACTTTCACGTTCTCAAAACTATTTTACGCTTTAACAAAAATTAAGAGATACTTCGTTTAAAACACATATTTGCATGTTTGAACACAGTGAGTGGCTACGAGGAGTGTCCAAAAGTTATTTTTGTACTCATTGCTTTTAATTTTTACAATTTTATACATTTTTACATATACATATCAGAAAAATGATTCCAGTTTAATTTTTATTTTGAATTCTATTTCCCAAACAGTAAGATGTACGGTAGATAGCATAAATTTATGTGACAATATTAATATGGTTTTTTTCTTACAGAATGTCTGGAAGAGCTTCAATTTCTGGTAAGTTATTAAGATTTAGTTTATATTATTTCCAGTAAATATATGATTTTCATTTTTTAAAACACGTAGATATGTATGACATAATCTACCAACTACGAGAAAAAAAATGTCTCGCTAAAGTTGCTACTATTGAATAAATTCTCCCTATAGTCCAAAGAAGTTATGCCGAAAGTTGTCGTGAAATTAAAAAGATGTCCAGCAGAGATTTGACTTTTTTAAACGATGTAACTTGCAAGCATAGCTTGGAGCACCTGAAATTCAACAGTTTTTCGTCCATAACTTTTTTAGATTTGATTGTACAAAAAAATTGTGGGTATCAAAATTGTAGATAATTTTATACCTTATAAGATGACGTAATGCAAGATTGGGAAAAAAAATTTTCAACTCTTAATTTTTGAAACATTGAAAATTTTTTTTGCAAAATGGTTTTTTAAGCAACAAACATAATTAGAATAACAATAACGACTTCATAACATATGAAAATATAGTAGACCGGTACCTGAAAACGTTGATGTTTTCAGATTTCGAAAATTCAAAATAACGGCCCTACAAAATTTCAATATACGTATATATTTTTTCAATCTTGTCTCATTTCTTGAACATCAACGCTATCCATACGCAATCGATATAATTATGAAGTCGTTATTGTTATTATTGTGGTTGTCGCTTGAAAAACCAATTTACAAAATTTTTTCAATTTCCCAAAATTTTTCAATTTTTTTGAAAATTGAGGGTTCAAATTTTTCTTTTATATTTTGCATTGCGTCATCTTATATAGTATAAAATTCTCTATAATTTTAATGTCCACAATTTTTATGTACAATCAAATTTAAAAAAGCTATGGACGAAAAGCTGTTGCATTTCACGTGCTCCAAGCTATGCTCGAGGAGAATCTTCTCACAAATCTAGGAAAATAGTCTCTACTGCATATACTTTCGCTTAAAAAAGTCAAATCTCCGCTGGAAATCTTTTCCTTGTTATATCTTCACTTCCCAGGACTACTACTTAGTTACTTCCTCATAAATATGAATATACTTGATAATTATATTCTTAACATATTTTTTGGTTCCACTTTGATTATAGACTAACTTAGATCACTTAACAAAAATTACAACTGAATAACATACGGGCTTCAACATCGCTCGAACGTATCGCACCTTTAGTGATAAAGTGGCACAACTCGAAATTTTGATATTTTTAGTTTTAGTCATAAAACGGCACAAAACATTGCCATCTATTGACCTAGCATTGACTTACGTCATAATGAAAAATCCCTATGTACAGATTTCTGTTTATGCCAGTTTAGTACTATTGGATCTCAGTATCGCCTTTAAAAGCTAAACTGACACTTTTTAGTTATGCGTCAGCAGTGATAGTGAGCGTGTCGTTGTTTACAGGAATATTTATGAATATGTCAGTTCATCACAAAATGTTAAGGTAGGGTACTGTTTCATTTTTAGTAGAAAATAGGAGCATTTGTAGTTGTGTCGGTTTATTTTTAAAAATACGAAGGAATGTAATAAAACTTTTTGAATTAGGTCAGTTTATGAATAAATAACTTTGTAAGTTGTTGGAATTATTGTGATATGTGTCTCTTTTTAATAAAATTGAAAAAAAAAATATCTGATTTAATCCTTATATTTTGAGTTAGTGCTTTTTATGATTAAATCCTAATATGGAACACCCATTATTATTTTGAAATAATTCGTTTTATGAGACAAATTCATGCGAGATAGAGGAAAAAGTGCTTTAACCTTACCTATCATTTTTATCTTATTTTATTGTTTAGAATGGAATCGAGAGCAAAAATGATTATGAATATGGTTAAAACAAAGAATACACCAGAAGAAACGCCAGAGTTAACTGAAAATATAAACAGGGATAAAACAGTTTATATGGAAATCAGTAATACTACAGAAATAGTAAGTTTCTTATTGAAAGCGAATTAAAAGCCATACTTTATTATTTTTCCCTCAAAAATAACTTGAAAGTAATATTCATTTTATTTTATTGTAGCAATCTGATCACTACAATGGAGAGAACACGGAAACAAGCCCAAGGTTTCCTAAAGAAAGTCTAACCAAGGAATCCATGGATTTGTCTGTATGTGAAGAGGTACAGTCATCACTAATGATAAGCGTGTTTTGAATTTCCGACGATATCTAATTTATCCATTTCTTTTAGGAATTAATCACCCTAAATAACGTAGAGATGGAAGATGTTACTCCTACATGCAGTACTGAGCCTGAACAATTTGTAGTCAAAATGGTTAATCCAGATATTCCTACTAAGATCCACATCACCCGAGAAAAAAAAATAAACTATCACATTTCGCCGGTGCACTCAAATGAGAGTGATGCAGATACAAGCGATGTTGATGCAACCTACAACATAAAACAAGAAAAAAATATAATTCAGAAAAGAAAGCTATTTAATAGCAGCTTAAGAAGTGGGACATCCAGTGGTTCCTCATCATCAACACATTCTTCTTCTAGCTCCTCGGACTTATCCTCAGAAGAGGATACATCACCGCAAATTAAAAAATGCAAGAAGCGGATGCGGGACCCAACTAAATGGAAGCAGAATACAGCAAAACGATTAAGGAATTCCGGCCAATCCTATGTGTCTATGTCTAAATCTAATAAAGTTTTTGCAGCTCGTACTGTCAAACCGCCTTGCCCTGAAAAATGTCGACTTAAATGCAACGAAAAAATTAGTGGGGATGAAAGGGCTTTAATATTTACAAAGTTTTGGCAGATTGAGGATATCAACAAACAGCGTTTATTTATTAAGTCGAGTACTGAAGACGTCACACCTAGATATAAATACACCAATGCTGAAAGGCCCAGGAATAACAATAAGGCATTTTACTTTAGTGTGGAAAAGAAGCGAATAAGGGTTTGTAAACTATTCTTTAGAAACACCTTGGATATTACAGATCGTATGATTCGAACAACTACAGCAAAAATAGATCAAAATGGTTTTGTGAATGATGATTGCCGGGGTAAGCACAGCAATCATACAGAAATTGATAAACAACTTCTCCAAGATATAAAAGATCACATTGATTCAATACCACGAATAGAATCTCATTATCTAAGAGCTAATACAACGCGTGAGTATATAGAGGGTGGAAAAAGTGTGTCAGATCTTTTCAAAGACTTTAAAGACAGCCAAATACAAAAAGGCAAGATATTTGGCAAATACTGCACGTATTATAAAGTTTTCACAACCCATTTTAATATAGGGTTTTTCCAGCCTAGAAAAGATCAATGTGATCTCTGTACTTCCTATAATAACACAACTGGTGAAGCAAGGGAAAAAATACTTAGGGAATACGAAACGCATCTTGAAGAAAAGGAGCTGTGTAGGAAGGAAAAACATCTCGATCGACTTAATATAACAGACTCTAAAAAAGTTATAACTTATGATTTACAGGCTGTGCTTCAGTGTCCAAGGGGTGATACATCCGCATTTTATTATAGATCTAAATTAAATGCGTATAATTTCACTTTAGTTGAACTAACTAAAATTGATCCCAATAATGAGAAAAAAAAACAAGCTTATGGTAATGTCCATTGTTTTTATTGGAATGAATGCGATGCAAAACGCGGTTGCGTTGAAATTGGAACCTCCATATTAAAATATTTTGAATTATTGTCCACTGATAAAAGCTTACCAGAAGAAGAAATGGAAATAACCTTTTATTCAGATAATTGCTGTGGGCAAAACAAAAATAAAGTTATTGCAACCTTGTATTTATATGCAGTAAGTCACTATAATATTAAAACCATCAAACATAAATTTTTAATTAAGGGCCACAGCCAAAATGAGGGTGACAATGTGCACAGCCTAATTGAGAAAGAAGTCAAAAAAAATTTGAAATCTGGCCCTATATATTCACCACACCAGTATATCGCCATAATAAAAAATGCCAAAAAATCATCTCCCCCATTTATAGTCCACGAACTTACCTTTGATTCATTTATGGATTTAAAAAAACTTCAAGAAGAATGGGGATACAACTACAATATAGATACCACAGGAAATACAGTTTTATGGAATGACATTAAAGTCATGATGTTTAAAAAAGAAAATCCTTTTAGTTTATATTATAAAACGTCTTACACACAAGACAATTTTCGTGAAATTAATGTGAGGAACAAAAGAAAAAAAATGCCTGCATTACAAGAAATGATGATCCAAAGTGCATATCAGAATAAAATGGAACTCAGCGAGAATGAAAAGAAAGACCTTAAGGAGCTTTTGTCAAAAAATCTGATTCCTAGCTATTATGCAGATTTTTACAACTCTATCCTAAAGTAAATAATAAGTAAAATACTGATAAATAAATAATGTATTTTTGAAATAAATTGTTTCAATTGATAAAATTATGTTTTTTTATAAAAATAAACAGAAGTATTTCGAAATAGTTTGTATGTTTTTAATAAAACATTAGTCATAAACTGAAGCATTTATTAATAATACTTACACCTTGTAAAATTTTTGATACTAAAGTGACCCAACTTAAAATTGTTTTTCAAAATCTATAAAAAAATCATTTAAAAAAAAAATTTCACCAAAAAAGATCAAAACCATCAAAACACAATAAACTGTAGACATTTAGTTGTCTATTAAGAAACTGCATCAGTTTGTAAGTATTATAGGCTCGGAAATAATCAACAAAATAGGAACTAATCCCAATAATGAAAACTTTTTTTTGCATTTTCTACAATATCGTGTTTTTTGAGTTGTGCCACTTTATCACTAAAGGTGCGGTATATAACAGGAACCATAAACAAACCTTTCATTTTTAATATTTCAACTGAATTGAATGCTAATTTAACGGTTGAGCAACCTCTCAACGTATCAAACGAATTTATGACAAGCGACTTTTAGTTCGTGTTTTCTTTCACCGGGGAACATTCAATGTATATTAGAATGAATAAATCAATATTGATGTCTGTAAGCGGATTAAATGATTCGAATTTAAGAGTGCGAGAAATTTATTTATGATTATTTTGTTTATAAATAGAATTTGCGCAGCACTTTAGTTTTTGTTGGGGTTTAAATATCGACAGGCTACTTTAAGATTCACTTGAATATTAAGCCTACGAAATAGAAAAAGGAAATTTGGAGGGTTCTGAGTACAAGAAAAAGTGATAATGATATTTCCAGACCACGAACTTTTCATACAGAGTTAGTATTAAAATGAAACCCCCTATATAAATATCTCCTCAACAGTTTAATATTTTGGAATAACATTCCTCTTCCCCTTTTAAGAAGATCCAAGGAATTCAAAAATGTTATCAAATTCATTGTTCCATTTCCGGTTAAACCGGAAATGCATATGAACCTTGTTATTTTGAATAGAACCTACT
>CAJUYI010001853.1:22077-42074 GCA_910591695.1 Galerucella pusilla
TTTTATTATTTTAGTTGTAAGCTTAGCCCCAAAAAAGTTTACTTTGATTTAATTGACACAAACAAGTGTGACTAGCGCCCTCTATTAGCAATGTTAAATTAGAGTGCAAATTATGATTCATCATGCCAAAAAACGTAAAATTGCCAATTTTCAAATATAAATTGTGACAACATAAAAAACTATTGCGAAATCAAAATTTAAATCTAAACTTTGAACACCCCGTATCTCGGAAACTAGCAATATTTGCATGAGGCATGTTGAGCAGAATCATCATATTTTGAGGTCCAGAATCTACAGTTCAGAGATTGGACATTCTTAATGAATCACCCTGTATATTGCACTGAAAACATTGCCCGTTTAGAAGGTGCTTAAAGTAGAGTTCTATGTTTTTTCTTCTTTTTTTATTAATTTCGGCTTCTTATTTTCCCTGTTATCCAAATATTAACAATATTATATCTTATTTTTCAATTTCTATTCCTATTTCTTTACGTAGAATGATCTTTTTGTCAACGAAACTGTAGACGATACATTCAAAATCGAAAAATGTGATGATTTCAAATAAACGTGTTTAGAATGACGCAGTTGCTCGACCTAAACCGCCCAGTTACCGAAGAAATAAGTTGAGAAAATAAATGGGAAAACACGACACTCTTACCTGAGGTGTGAGAAAATGCCTCTCCGTCATTATATCATCAAAATACCCTCCGAAGACATCGATTGCTTTAAATTACAGGGCGGCGTTTAAAAACTACACCTCCCAGCGTTACTGCCAAGACGCGCCAGTTTTAAAAACACGTAAATTAAATTCTACCACAACAAAAACGAGTCTATAGATAAAGAACTGCAGACTAAAAAACTGGTATTTTGAAAAAGTGTATAGAAACTATAATATGAATTCTAATACAATAAGATTTATATCTAAAGTATTGTTTTATCAACGTACTTGGACAAAATATAGATTGAATGATTTCAAAAAATGTTTTAAGATTCCAGAGCTCCACTTCAACTCAGTTTTAGTGAGGTTATGTTACTTTTTATCTTTTGTAGCTTCTTGACTTATTACTTTCGCTTTTCCTGTTCACCAGAGAATTTTAAGGTATTAGATAATGTTTCAATGCATGCGTTCCTTTATCTAATATTATACCAAAACTATAAACAAGAGAAGAACCAATCCAATTAAGGAAAAGCAATTTCATGTGATAACAATAAAATACCTAGCATAATGTCGTTAAATCCGCTATAAAGTTTTCTGATGTCATAATAATTATTACCTGATTGTAAAAAGTCTGAGATGATGGCCGGCTATATTTTATGGGGAATAAAGACCCTTTTAGATTGGTGCAGTAATTTCGTTAACCCCAGTATAAAAACTCACTCTTTTTTTCTGCAAATATTTAGACTCATTTTAATTTTGTACTTGCACCAGCTCTGTTTTCGATTGTGTTAAAATATTTCGTGTTATCTTTTATTGACCCGGAAATGAGAATGCCTTACCCTAACAAATAAGACAAATAAATCAAAATTCTGAACGATATCCCACTTTCACCAAAACTTGCAACATGCGATTAATCTCTATCTGTCAAAGTCGCCGAGTCGAAAAGAATCCCTGATGCTCTTGGCGAATGGGTTGAAATTGATTTTCAATTTGGTGATGAGCCGATTTTGATATGTTTCTATTGCCGCGGAAGTTATTTAACGAATGTAGGTGGGAAATATGTGTGGATTTGGAATCATTTTGATACATTCGATCATAAAAAGTGTCATTTAATAATTTAAAAACATTATTTTCTCCGCGTATATTTGTAATCTAACATTTTGGTAACCTCTGTGTCTTCTGATTTGATACATATGGTTAGTGACCTTTGAACCCGCATGATAAGAGCGCTTTTGACTACAGCTATATTCAATGAATGATTTTTGATAATTATTTTGGCAGAAACGGTGAAGAAATTGACAGTTCTAACTGTTCTGCCACATTTCTAGCGGAATGGGGTACAAGCATAAATTTTGCTATTGGTGGGAATTGACGCTTTATCAGGTCTCCTAACTCCTTGTATGCCTATTTTTTCAAAAAAATATAAACTTTACTTTTAAAACGACTTTAAAAATCATAAAATTTGAAAGTCCGCTAAAACGCGCTTTACGTCATAAAGATGGCTGTCCCATGGTGTGACGTCATTTGTTTACGTTCTTATTCGTGTATCACGCTCTGAGTTCTTGTGACCTAATTTGTTTCTGAAAGCTTTAAAAATGGATAAAGCCGCAAAAAAAAACTTTGTAGGTATTCCAAGTATTGCATTGTTTCAGTGTGTAAATCAACGTCTATTAAAACTCCAGACAAAATATTTGTTACTTTACCTGGTGGCGCAAGCAAAAATACACTTGAGAAGGTCATTACTTTTGTTTGTGAAGACCATTTTAATGTAAGTACCTGCTTCTATGCTGGTAATTTTTATTCTTAAATAGTTTGAGGTTATGTACCTATATGTCTAGGAATCAACCATAAAAACATCATTTTCTTACGACCACACATCGAAATATGGTTGGTATATATTATATAAATAAAACATAGTTTAAATCGTACTTACGATAATGCTTTAACTCCTCTTATTTCCTCTGCATTGAAGCAGCTGTTTGACTTCATAAATTCAAGCAGCATAAATGAGTCTACTTTGGGCAAGTTATCAGTTTGTGCTTTTACAAAACCTTCGCTAGCCATATCTTTAGTCACAAAATATTAAAGAATCGTCACTGGAACACTGAACTAGTAAATAAAATATATTCTTCCGGAAGTTTTAAAATATCCTCGGAAATATCGAATATTTATGTCCACTTTCCAGTTTACGTTGACTTTTATAGGTAAATAAAAAAAAAGCACACCCAAACAAGTAATGGTCTCAAACAAACATATAAATGATATGACATCACACGTATCATCGGTAGCGTTCGGAAATCCTCGGGTTGTGGTCGGAAAGTGCATTGAAATTTTAATTCTATTTTAAAATTTGGGAGTAATTTCCAATGAAAACTGGTTCATTTCCTATTATTAGTAATTCTTGATATATTTACTATTATAAATTAATATCCAAGCAAAATATGAAATATGCGTGTACTCTATTAATCTCCTTGACTTGACTGAACGACCAAATAGTTTGAGAAAATTATTTTTTTGAATCTAAATCCAAATCTCCCTGCTCCATTTATTTTTGTCTGCTAACCTCACAAACAGTTAACCTCAACGACCTTTAACCCAACAAAAATCCACCTCCCTTACCAAAAGATCTTCACAATTATCGACATTTGCCTCTAAAATCAGTAAATCTTATTTCTATTCAGCCACCGAATGATCTTATTGAACAATAATTAAGTAGATGCCTACTTTAGAAATGTCGTTCTACATACCTGTCGAAATCGGTGAGCCTAGACGAATCTCTAAATCCTTTGGCGAATGGATTTGAATCGATTTTCAATTTGGTGATAAGTTGGTTTTGATAAGCTGTCACTGCTGTGAAGACGGTCTCGGGAAATATAAACGTTCTGTACTGTTCAACTTCAAGGTCATTAATAGGACCCGAATGCTCGCGCCATTTTACCAAATGAATTCGGGGCTGGTATCTATGCATCGAGTTCAAAACAATCTGGAAAAAAAGAGAACATTGTTTAGCTAACGGTAAATATTTTATTCAGTTTTTCCGATAAACATTCTGTCATATTCTTGTCATAGTTCCCGTTTATGTTATTATCTTTATTATGGATGCCGATCAAGAAAAGTTATATTTCAGAATCACTACAATTGTAAATTGTGTTTATCTCAAAAATTGTGTAGTGGTATCACTTAAAAGGTACAGCTGTCAGTGTAGTTATGAACTGATGGAAGTTTGACGATCAAACCCAGTAGCTTGAACTCCTCCAAACATTTTTACAACTTTTTTCTTGTATAAAAGCAATATTTTTGGATACATCTTTATCGAACAACTTTTTTTTTAAATTAAAAATCTGTATTTGTGAGAAAATTTCATTTTATTCACTGTCTTGTATCCCATAACCGAAAATTCATTCTACGTTATCACATTTTCCGTATTAACCGTTCCCCATCCGCGCCTAATTTACAAATAACTCACTTACATCCTTTTTCTCTCTCTCTCACCTCACCTTTCGGTAAATAATCTGTTGATGGGGTGCGTAGAATCGTAGTAGACTGTGCGGCAGCCATTGCCTTTGTGCCACCAATCATTATTGCAGCAGCAAGAGTTAGGTAACGTGTTGCTTAGCAACTCCGCTGATTTCGTAGACGGCGAACTTCACTTGTTTAGGAAGCGTGAACGCACGCGCGTTCCTCACCGTTTAACCGACTCTGTCGGTAATCCACGATTACGAGCAGTATTGCCGATCGTACGTATTTTTTAACTGATCCCAGGATTATTTTAAAAACGGGTTGTCACCAAGCAGAATCATATTTGATTGTCTAAGCCCTTCTATTTCTATATTTCCAATGGTCAGATCCTCTCTTTTTTAGGCTTCGCCTATTTCTTCCAATATTACATTGGAGGTGATACCGCCAAAGATTTCGGGCCCCCAAAATTGAGTCTCAGTCTCCCTCTTTGATAGTTCATTTCCTTCTTTTCCAGTGTACCCTGGAATCCACTATATTGTTCTAGCCTAGTTCAATGAGTTTACCTCTGCATTCCCACACCATTTTGGAACTGATTACACAAGAGCTCAGTGTTTAATGGATGCTTGACTTTGTCTTTTAAATTCTTTGTCAATATTGAACCTATCATTGCCGTCAATTGAAAAAAGTAGGTACACTCCAGCCAGTATCTCCTGACAAGGTGGAGCTTCCAGTACGCAGAGAGAGAACGTATTCGGCCAGACTGGAATGGACCATGTAACAACAACCAAGTAACAATGACAATAAACGGGAAATTTGAGACTATTTGTTAAAAAATGATCTGTATTTTGAAGGATCGTACAAAAAACCTGATATCTTTTCACAAGTTTTAGCAGCACTTATTGACAAAATAGTTATTTATGTACCAAGGGTATAAATAGATATTTATGCCCTGAGGGCGACGTGTTAGGAAGCCGAATGTCTCTGGCCCGAGGGTATGTAAGTCGCCCGAGGGTATACACATCTGTTTATGCCTGCGGTACATACAAACTTTTATGTCATACTAGTTCGTTATTGCAATCCAATCTCAATACAAATCAGTGTTTAAAAAAATCCGGTTTGAATTAATAGGTGAATGTTGACAAACGTAAATGTCATAATATCACAATAAATTTTATATGTGTCAAAGTTAGAAGTCAAAATGAACGAAGATTTTGCAATTCCTGACGAAACTATTGAAAACGCAAAGAAAGCAACTGTAAATCTGTTGCCAAAAAAGTTTAAAGAAGCTTACGACATGGTTATTGAATAAGTTGAACAAAAAGTATTTCTCTTTATGCCCGCGCGGGCCATAAAGTGAACTTTATGTCTGACACTTATGAATGTCATTCTTCAAAACATATGAAAATCAGACATACAAATTTAAGTTGAGTAACTCTTATTTTTAGTTACCTTTCTCACCTGATACTTGTCCAGGTGCCCTTAGGATAGCTTCACAAACACACAGGTACTCAAAGCACAAGAGATGCTGCTGAGAACCTAACATGTTATCATTTCAAAATAAGTTATGTCTTATCGCTCTGGAATCTTACTCTATTATACCTACTATCTCTAAAAGTATGAGCCACACACACTATGCAATGTTTATAAATTTTTCTTACTAAATCCTTAAAGCTACAGTGTTTATTAATCTTGTGGACTTCCTTATCCTTATTAATAATGAAGTAAAAAGCTGTTACATAAGTGATAAAGACATGGCAACGTCCATTCTATTGTCTGTACGGTAGAATCCAGCAATTTAAAGTATTTCCTATGTTGATATGGTAAGTGAAGGTCGAGTTGAAACTTGTGTTCAGTGTGTACATATGAATATGTATGAAGGACGTTTTACAGAAGAGGCAAAATGAGTTTATGCAAATGAAAACGCAATCGGAAATTGGAGCGTATTACATCAGATATCTTCTATCAAGTTGAAAGTATAATCGTAAAGTGACAAACACATTTTATTCACTCAAACAAAATCATACAAAAATGATCCCAAACCAACCACTTGAACAAAACCAACGTATTGACTGTTAACATGACGATCATAATTTTAAAATAAAAAGACATGTTTACGTTCACGACGATATTTTGATTGACGGTTCTTATTAGATCTTCAAGATGTCTGTTATCTCCTTGCGCTAATAAATACGCAGCCGCCGTAGCATTTTCGGATACGTTTTGGGGATTATCATCTTCTCCGACTTCCCTACCTCTTCTGTCATTTAAACTGAACACGTTTCTGTCCATATAAAACCGTCTTTTTTGGCTAAAAAACTGATTGAAAGATTCTTCGATTTCGTTGAAAGCTTTTTGAATACTTGTGAGGAAAGAAAAACTAGTTGTAAGTGAATTTGGCTCTTCTTCCTCTTCCACTGTGTATTCTTCTAAATCAAACTCGATACTTGTTTGAACCATCGGTTCGTGGTACGCTTTGATTTGTGGTTTTACTCTTCTAATTTCCACCATTTCTTATATCCTCTGGATACTCCTCGAGGAATGAGTACCTTTTCTTCAACTGTGATGCTGTAAAAAGCTGGCTCTGTTTGGGTACCTTGAGTGCACTTGATAAGCGCAGTGGTAAGCGGGTTTTCTTCGTCGTATGTGGATTTTAAAAGGTCCTCGATAATATCACAACAAACTCGAGAAATATACTCTCTGGATTTAGTACTAATATCGTAATTGTCCAAAAGCTTCATGCTCCTATTACTTAAATTTTGACATTACATTAACGACTATCAAGGTTTATGTCACATTTATCAGATTCCCGAGCAACAAACAATATACTAAGTGATAGAATCTCGAGCTTCTTAACTAAACTTGGACTGATGAATTTTTGATTGTTCTTAAGCTTCGTGGTTTTGATATTGATATAATCTTAAAGCTCTTTTACCACTTAGTGGTGTAGGGTGTGTTGCAGCTACTCTTCTGTCACCAATTTTTTCCACTCTTTCCTATTTTGAGCTTAGTCCTCCCCTTCTCTCCTTCTTCCTCTTTTATCAAGTAATCCAGCTGTTACCTTATCCCTAGTTCTTCTTGGCCTGCCCTTTTTTTATTTTTTTCAATTTTTGCTTTCCATATTCTCTTTACTGGTCTTCGTTCATCCATACATTGTAAACGTCCCCACCATTGTAGTTGTCTTTCTTCTATAAATTCTAAGGTTGATTGTATATTCCCATGTCTCTTCTCATATCTATGTTTTCAATTCTATTCTCTTTCGTTACACCTCTTACTCTTCCTAAATATTTCATCTCTGTCGCCTGTATTTTACTTTTTTGTTGTCCTCTTAACACCCATGTTTCGCATCCGTAATATGTAAGTATTGGTCGATATATTGTTTTGAAATCTTATAATTTAGTTTCTTCAGATATTTCTTTTTTGTTGATGAATTTGGTATTCATGGCATAGTATAGTTTGTTAGTTTCAACTATTCTATTATTAATATTTGCTTCCTGTGTTCCGTTTTCGTCTATTATTGTTCCGAGGTACTGAAAATGTTTGAGCTGCTCTATTTTGTCTGTATCTATTCTTACATTTATTTCCTCTTTTTCGTCTCCAATGACTATAATATCTTTTTCCATTACTAGTTGTGAAGTTGACAATTATTGCTTCTTCTAGCCAACTGAAAAGTTGAATTTCTCCATTAGTGGCTGATAATTTTCTATTATTAACCTATAGGTCAATAATAGACAAATTCAAATATTTTGGAAATTCGGGGACAGTAGTTCAACAAAAACTTGTGCAACATAATTTTGTATACCCAGGAGATTGTCTTTGACATATTTGCTGCTTGAAATTACATATCAAGATAAAATTATATTTGAATAATAATGCCACTTTTTCAAAATTCGCGCTCAACCAAAATTTACTGATGACATAACGAGTACGTTCATAATATATCGAGATATCCAAGTATATTTTGCAAGTGATTAACTATACCAATTAGCAAAAAACTATAGACTCAACAACTTTTTTTTCGTTCCAATTTTTTAATAATAGGTAATTTCCCCCAATCTCTAGGACATACGGTTCACGAGATATGGTACCTGATTACTCTTATTGAATCACCCAGTAAAACCGGCCCTTATTGTCACTATTCCACTTATTAACGAAAACGACTATGCTTCCAGCTTATGAAAAATAAAAGACCACTCAAATGCGGATATTTTGATATCAACTTATTCGTCTTGAAAAATAGAACATTTGATAACATTGTGCCATTGTTGTAATTTAATTAATAAACCCACAAAATCAGTTTATTTGTCAGAAATTTTCGATTGGATCACATAATCTATAACCATTTAATAGAACACTACCTGCTGCGGTGAAACAGAGTCGGACTTGTGAATATTGAGTTGTATAAAGATATGATAGATTATAGATTGCAAATATTTATACCTGACAGATCCCCGACAGGTAATAGGAGTATGAAAAAAATATAAAAACCAAAAACCGGCTTATGCCAATAGAAATTTTTTTTTCAGCCACACTTCGCGGATAGAAGGTAGTGAGGTCCTCAGGCGATGCCTGTGGGGGGAAGGTGGAGCGCGTAAGAGGGGATACTCTAAGAATTATACATTGTCTTTTAGTATCACCCTTTACGTCGGGTTCATTACCTACATACATTCCACAAGCATTTTTGTATTAACAGTTAATAGACATTTAACATCTAGCATATAAAAAAATCTTTTCCGCATACCTATCCTATTTTTTTCAAGAGTTACCGATGCCAACAACTACACTACAGAATACAACATATAAAAATTAACTCACAAAATTAGGTCGGTTCAACCCTGTCTGGTTTTATTTATTCATTTCTTATCTCTTTACTTGGTGGAATCTGTAATACAGGTTTGTTTACGTATTTTCTCTCTGTCTTACTCATACAATCTCCGTAAGCGATTTTAAAAATAATATTAATTATTGTGAGTTAATTATAAAAGTTAAAACATTGGCGCAATGTTATCAAATGTTCTATTTTTCAAGACGAATAAGTTGGTATCAAACTATCAGCATTTGAGTGGTCTTTTATATTCCATAAGCTGGAAGTATAGTTCTTTCGCTTATATTCTTTCCTTAACTTTAACACTAATATTTTTTCCCACTATGGAGTCTATAAAATTGAATCTTAAGAATCTAAAGTTTGGCATAAAGAGCAATAACCTTATCGAAGAATTCGTTCAAATTGAATAAAATATAACCGGACGCAAGGTGTCTTAAAGCCGAATCTAATCGCCCTGTATCAATAAAAACCACTCAAATCTTTTTTCCCGTAAGGTATTATAAAACGTTTACAAGCACTTAATAGGTTTCCAACCGATGATGAAAAGTTCACTTTGTCGACCAAAATTGTTATTTTTTATCGTTATATGTGTCCAAGCTTCATATGAACTGCAATATTTACGACAGAACAGTCACCTGTTCACGGCATTTATGAATGGTATAATCCATTGGCTATAAGTAGAAACTGGCTACCACTATTCACACACCAGAGGCGTAGAAAAACAAATTCAGGGTGGCAAGATAATATTTTAAATAATTACCTTGTAATAGAGTATTTCTCACATTCCTTCATTGTTAACAACGCATTTTGACGGCTTGTAAGTCAACTTAGCACCCTTGGGTGGTTATAATTTATGCCTTTTTACAAAATTTTTTCTCAATGAAATGTTCTGACTCTCTAATTCCTCCATTTCTGGACTTCAGCTTGAAATATTCACACCATAAGATGATTCATGAAGACTTAAATAAAGCATGTTGCTTAGGTCAAAATGAAATATCTTGAAACGAACTATAGGTAATATCGTTTTAATAATTTGAACAACTTATTTGTTCGATATTTAAGAGAGTACTTCTAAAAATATACGATTTTAGACTCAAATGTTAAGCTATTAATCAGTGAATAAATTGGCGACGCTTCTAAAACATCAATTTTGCAACAACTCGGCACATTTCTATAGCACATCATTTTTTCAAGTCGACGATAGATATGATTGATGCAAAGAACGATTAGCATAAATAAATATATTCTGAACATTATGTAATGATTTGTATTTGTATGTTAAAAAAGCCCACTATTTACTTAGTCGAAAAAGCAATAGTGTGAAAAATAATATGTAGGTAGTCAGTCGAAAAATTGAATTAAGCCTAACTAAACCAACAACGTCAGTCAACAAGATTGACATCTTGAAATGAAAACATAATTGTGCGTTTCAAAGACCACAATTGTGGTCCGTCTATACCAGTATATGGAGGACCTCAGGTTTGCAATTCGGAATCTAGTAACAGGGTGTAGTGGAGATGCTCTTACAAGCACATAAACCCCATATTTATCTCATCTCATCATACTCCTAGTATTCTGACTACATCCTTTTCAGCCAATCCGTTCCCTGTAGATCAGGTTCTTTGCTGGATGGTTGTAGAAGTCTTCTGGAGTCATTTGTAATCTACCATACAGTTTCTGCCTCCTGAGGTCCTGCGTCTCACAGACAGAACGACAAAACCGAATGTGACGTCACATTGCATATTGTGCTCTGTACACCGCTGCGTTTCACATAAGAAAGTTGGTTACAGCTGCAATATCTTTGAATTTTAAAAGTGTTTTTGCTATTAAAAATGTACTCAGTAGATACTGGATTTATTGAAGCAGATTCTACAAATTCATCTGAAGTCGATATCTTTATGGTGAGGGACTACATTAATAGAAACAAAGAATTCACACTTGGTTTCTGAATCGAAATTTCAAATCAATCTATAATACATTGTACATTTTCATATCTGCGTCTGGAAGGAGTAGGAAGTTTTCTCTTAATTTGCACAAATGGGTAAAGGTAACTGGCTAATAACGGTATAGTTTTTTGTATAATGCTACATACTCTGGAAAGTGTCACACCAAAATTGTCTCCTAATATCCTATAAGGTAAATTCAATTTGATATTTTTCAATGTTAAAGCCTGTCCAGCTCGCATTTTTTTAGTTAACAAGCTCACAACAAATAATGAATGACTCGGAACTCCCAAATAAAGCTTTGGATTTTTCTTCTATCAAATAAAATATTCTATTTCGTCTGACCTATTAGTGTCTAGATAAAATGAGCTATTGGGATCTGACATACTTAATTCTGACGAGCTAAATGTAGAAGAAGGACCGCTAGTGGATATTGAAAACTCTTCGTTCATAGGCTTTCCGTCTTTTTCCATTCACGATTTCTTTGGAACGATCTCATTGCTAGTGCATTTCCTTTTTTTAGCCATTTTCCATATATAAAACTCCTCGCCCCCGCATTGAATCGCTTTGGAACGTACATAAGCCTTAATGCAAGCCTGAACCACTATTTCCCGAGATATAGGTTCCATTCCATACAATATAGGTACACAATACACAGCGCTCGACTCGCGGCGTTTCAAACGTTAGGTACCTCTAGCATATGCAGTGTGACGTCACATGTAACCACGCCCCGTTTTAGTTCAATCCAATTTCTTCAATTACTTTGAGGGTTTAAATGTTCACGGAAAAATATAAAATTTTGGGAATCTGTTTAAAATGAGTTTTAGTTTCTATTATTAACTAAAAAATTTTTTATTGAACAAGCCCATTGGTTCCAAGGGATGCAAAATGCATTTCAAAGTTATCTACTGTTTTTTTCTAGCTCTGTATGCAAAATATAAAAGACAAACAAACTTATTCAATTGGTTTGAAATGTAAACTGTTAGAAAAAAAATGTTCCCCACGTTATTTGACAAGCATAAACTCATTCCAGCCTTAACATTTATTTATACGTTTACGCTGTTTTGTTATCGTATACATTTACCCACTACCACATCTGACAAGTTCTTATTAGTTTTACAAAAGCAACACCTTGTAGCTTAATTAAATACAGCAAATGCACCCATCGCGGTTATAAATCGAAATTATGTTTCTTGGGCATGACACCTGACAAAAGTGAACCAAGTAGAAGTATGTATAAATTTTAATTTTGACGTTGGTGTTATGGGGATATTATCTTTCAGTTATTAATGTTTGAAACCTGGCTGAATACCATAAAAAAATACCAATAAACATAAAAGAAATATATAAAAATTTTGAGGTATCACGTATTTATACGAGATATACTTTTTTAATTTTCTGAAATAAAAATACGAGAAGGTTTCATCAAAAGTTCAGTGTCCAGTTTTCGATAGATTTTAAAAACAAACATTAAATTCACTAAATATAGCAAAGTATTTTAAATAAGTGAAAAAATATTCCTTATAGTACAGGGAATGAAGCTCAAAAAAAGGTAAAACCTCGCAATTTTTTCGTCCATCATGGATTGACTTGAAATTTTAACAGGAGGTATATATCAGGGTCTATATCGAACCGAAAGGCGCTAAACGGTTTTTAGGGGTGAAAACTACCCTTATTTGGCAAAAATCATAAAATAACATTTTAAACCTGAAAATGGGTAAGATTTGATTTGGATAAGTTGAATAATGATTGTTTTGAGCTTTGGAATATAATTTCATCATATTTCAACCCTTAAACAGCAGCCCCTGTTACAGCTTAATGTAAAAAAATCACGAATCCTTAAAAAATGATTTCGCCTCTGATTGATTTGCATAAAAATTTGGGATTAGGCTCAACTCACCCTCTGCTTTATATATCATGTCATGCCGACGAACACTGATTGTTTCTTAGGAGTGAAAACTACCCCTAAATGTCAAAAATTAAAAAATAGCAATATAAATCTTAAGATAGGTGAAAATTGGTTTGAATTAGTAAAATGATGAATTTGTTACATTTCAAAATACAATTTTATACTTTTTCAACCCTTAAAAATCAACTGTTATTAGTGTTATAGGTAAAAAAAAATTTTTTGCCAAGAGAAAAATAATTAATGCTAATAGGGATTTGCTCAATAATTCTGTTGTCAAAAAAAAATTGGTCACGTGCATTAAGTAACTTTTCAACCTTTAAAAACCACCCTTCACAACATTGCAATTTTTATAAACTATTGTTATAGATATAAATTGAAAAAAAGTAGACTCAAGTACAAACAAAAATTTATTAACATAAAAATGTGCCTGTAATGGAATTTTTCTAAAAAAAATCGATTGGTTTTTTAACGTATTTCCTTCATTTTTGATGATACAAAGTTCATTCAAAAACTATTTTGTAGGGTTTTTCAAGAACTACAAGGATCTGTAAGTTAAATCTCTTTAGACCCTTTCGTTTTTAAATGGAGTGAGTTTAAAGGGCTAAAAAATGGTGCTTGTGCGTAAATAGACGTTTTAAACGGCTATATCTCGTGAAATATTAACTGTACAAAAAATCTACTAGCAGGAAAATTTTTGTCATAAAAAAAGCTACAATTTCGTTTTTCAACTTTGCTTGTACCTCTAATATTTTCGGAGTTATTTTGAAAGAAAGGGTAAAAAATACAAGATTTTGAAAAATAACTTTTTACTTTAAGCCATAATTTTTCGAAAACTATGAATTTAAAATTGGTCAAACTTCTTGGACATATTAACCATATATGTACAAAGAGAATTGCACAAGGGTAAAAATCAATTTCATTTAGGGGGGTAGTTAGGGGGTTGTTTTCACCGATTTTTTTGTAGGTATAAAAAATTCAGTACTGACATTATTTTTGTCATAATTCACTCAATTTTGATGCTACAGACCTTCTTTTTTTTTAAAAAGAAAGGTCTTATTATGCTCTTTGAGAAAGATTCTACAAAAAATGCATCATTTTTTCGGTATTTGACTTTGAATCTATCACATTTTGCATTTGGGAAAAAAAGCTAATCATTGATGGGCCATATCTCGGTTCCTATTGGTTTTAGAAAAATTATAAAAATGGGTTTTGCTTGTTTTT
The DNA here is from genome assembly GCA_910591695.1 of Galerucella pusilla. Classification (NCBI taxonomy): domain Eukaryota; kingdom Metazoa; phylum Arthropoda; class Insecta; order Coleoptera; family Chrysomelidae; genus Galerucella; species Galerucella pusilla. The sequence goes on from CAJUYI010001853.1 coordinate 36,087, forward strand.
TTTAAAAGCTACAATTTTTCTGTCCACAATTTTTTTAATAAAATGCATAATTTTCGAGTTATCCGCGAAAAACATATCAAAAACGTCGATTTTTTCCTCTAAAAAGCGTCACTTTCAATCGCGAATAACTTAGAGAATATTGATTTTACAAAAAAAATGTATAGAACATTTTTTGCTTAGAATCACTTTTTCAATCGATTTCTGTGGTTAAAATGTAATAAAAAAATTTTCACCCCCGAGATGGGGTGGCAACCACCCCCAAGGCTTTAGCGCCCTTCGGTTCGATATAGATTTTGATCCTTGGGCTATCACCTACCTTCTGTTAAAATTTCAATTCAATCCATGCTGGACGAAAAAATTGCCAGGAGAAATGCTCCATTCCCTGTACTATTATTTTCAATAAATTAAGAATAAACTGACATCTAATGTTAATAAAATAAAATGCAAGTCACTAGATCTTCATAAAACACATTCAGAATACACTCCATACTTCAAAACCCCCTCAATCAATAACATAATCCAGGCCCACTTACATTGTCCCTATTATAAGGGATGGCAGCATCATCTGAATTCCAGCAGGACCCCATGCATCGAAGAAAAAGAAGAAAAAAAAAATAATACACCAGTTTAGTATTAATCATGAGTATGAAAGCGAGAGAAAATAGTCACGCATATTAAAATCGGGAGTTATGATTATGTGACAATATAAAGTGAAAAAGAAGAGATGTGTCATAGCTGTATTAGCCGCTCGCTGTGCTGCTCGGTCAGGTTGCCCATATTTACAAAGCTTTCTTTCAAGAGCGATCACCTGCTTGCTATAATGTGGAAATACTTCCATAGGCCAGTCTATAAGTCTAACAACAACAAACAGAAGAGTAGAAGTTGAGTGCTCCATTTATTGTATTTCGTATGAGAAGAGTTAGGACCAGCTCGAATCAATAAGGAGCCCAAAAATAGGAAAAGGAGCTGGAAGAAAAGTGATTACAGCCTACTCGGTCTTCTCGAAATAATTCCTTTGCTCCCTAAGGAATGGTGTTGGTCCAATTTTTACCTTCCTAGCTCAATAATAGTCCAGTAAATGAAGACGAAAAATACCGTCAACATGGGCATCTTAATTTGCAGGTGATAGTAGGTATTCTAGCCTTTCTCCCAATATCAATTATAAGCGGGTTTGACAGTTAATTATCGAGAAATTCCCGATAAACCAGAGCGCTCGGGAAAACTCCAGAAATCCACAAAAATCGCCTCTTGGAAAACACATTATTCGAAAAAATACGGGCGAATTATTGGTAGCATTGTTTCGGAATAAATAAAGTACCCACCAAAGAACCATTATCCAATAGGCTTGGCTGAAATAACTTTTAATAAAAATAATATGAATAAATCCATGGAAGCATTAAAAAATCTAGCAAAGACGAATTTTGGCCTGGTTTTGCAATGACCCAGGAGCACAAATTGAGTGGATAAAAACACGCCTTAGTAGCCACAGATCCCTTCTTCCACCCGCACTTTGATTCATTAAAAAATATTGATTTTCACGCGAGTTATTGAAAAATTAGTAATTTACTTGGGGACGTCAAGCCCTCAGAGCGTGCTCTCTATAAGCCGGCCTGGAGCTCAATTTTGGGTCGGCGTTCGGGCCATTTATCTCGAAAACTATCTAATTTTTCGAAAAAATGCTAGGGATCATTTTTGTGGGTAAGGAACTGCTCTTTATTTTTTGTCAGAACAAAAATTCTCCAGTGGTCAAATATCGGCAGATATCGCGGAAAAACGGATTTTCTGGAATTTCAGAGCCATTTTCCCACCATTCCACAATGGTCAGGTACCTGACATTTTGGGAATTCAATGTGCCTACCATAATCTGCGAATTAAAAAAAATTGCTCTTGCTGGACCAGTTGCCCATGTTGACACCTTCGTTTACTGGACTATAAATATTTCCTGGCTTTCCAGGATTTCACATCACACTATTGGCTAGAAAGTTTATTCTGTATCAGACCTTTTCTTGATATACCAATCATCTAAAGTTCCAGCCCCATGGCACTTGGGTGTTAATATACACAAAGAGCTGTTTTTTCACTCTTGTACCTACTTCCAAATTATAAACTATAAATTTATTTATTGAAATTATCTTGAAAATCTTGAATTAACTGTACTAAATCTATAAAATCTTGGCAAGTGTCTTCTCAAGCAAAAGCCTGGTGCAATGTGACTCGACAGGGAGTCCAAAGGACAACAAATTTCTCACCTAGAGACTAACAAGGCATCTCGTTTAAAATTCATTTTGTGTAGATTGAATTATGGATGTTTGTGTACAGGCCTGGTCTCAGGGGGTCCCATTCATAATCTCACTAAAAGGATTAAATAAAGTTTTTTCGTTTAACGGTATAGTAATTGGGCAGCTAGCTAATTGAATGTTTGATATTTATTACTTTTAGATGTGATATCTGCGTATTGAATTTTTGTATTGTATCATTTCTGCACGGAGTTAAAGTGATATTATATCTCCAGTTACAGCTTGAATCTTCAATATAAACTGCTACATAAAAGCTCACAAATACTGGATTTATGTTGAAAATTATCACTCAACTGGTTTATTCCCCTAAAGCCCTAGTTATTCGTGCAAAATGATCATACCAGGCGCAATTGTGGCCATTGTAGGTCTCAACTGGGTCTTTCAAATAAAGAAATCTCCCCCATTCTCCAGGCCATGGTGGAAAATGGCTCCAAGGTTCCAAAAATCAGTTTTTCGCTGATATCTGCCAAAATATGACAGTTGAAGGGAAGAGTTTTCCACATTTAGTCAACTGTGACACGACAACTTTTAAGAATCAACAACATTAGCACAAAAGAAGACAAGTGAACTTGAAACTAGTCGTCTTCTCAAGAGCAAACATCCAAATATCATCATTGACATTTGACCTTTTAGCTTACAACTATTATTATATCTATTAAATATAGCTCTTCTACACTGTGTTATTTATAAGATACGACATACGAATTCATGTACAAAACTGTCAAACGCAAGCTAACTTTTTTATCAAACAGCGTTCATAAAAACTAATAACAGATTTAGAAAGGTCGTTGGAAAATAATTTCAAATGCACTTGTAGTTTTCTTAGATTCGCTCTTTGAACGTGAAGTATCGAGGTTCGATTCTCCGCTGTGGTGTTTTCAGTATTCGAAAGTGTTATAAAAATGGTGTACTACTTTTTTAAACATAATCATACAATTTTTCATTAAACCAGAGCGACTTTATGTAAATTAAAAGTGCATTTGAACTTATTTTTCAACGACCTTTCCAAATCTGTTATTATTTTCCATGAACGCTATTTGGTGAAAAAGTTAGCTCACGTTTGACAGTTTTCTAAAGGAATCCCTATGTCGCATTCTATAAATATCACAGTGTATACCAAATTCACGTGTCCGAATAGGTTTTATAAAGTATAGAGCTTATCTTGATTCTATGCGAAACAATCAAGATCCATTATGAAAGTAACTTTTACATGAAAACAATTTTTCTTTGCTTGAAAATCGCGTTTCGTAATGCCATGTTTCCACGTCGGTCGTTTCAGTTAGTGGTGATTGATCAGGTTGATATTTCTTTGAAGTTACAGGCCTATTTTAATTGATAACCATAATAATATCAATCTAGAACATTTCTTTCCGCCAACATTTGATTAGATGGCAGTTGACAGCTTTTAAATTAATCATTAATAGCCGTTTGCGCGGGAATTTTAAGGGTCGCTTAAAGCATAAGGTTTCCTTAATCACTTGCACAGCAGTTTAAATTCCTTACTTGAAGTAAGGCGTCGATATCGGAGGCTTAACAGGTCCTTAAATTTAAAGTTGTTATTTATAACCTCACTTTTAAACACGCTCCTCACATTCACAGATTATATATGTCACATTCCAGGCTGATCATGGATATGCTTTTTGAAGAAATTTTCTAAGATGATTTAGACGTTCTTGAAATACTGGATTTTGGGTTTCCTAGAAAATTTCGTACAAGAAGACATTATCTTGAACAAATGGACGACTTGAATTTTTTTAAAAGATTTCGGTTGTACAAGGAGACAGTTCTTGAAGTTCTTGCTCTAATCGAGCATCGTTCAGACTATCCTACTGATTCGATGCCGAAAAATTTGATTATCGAACGCGTTTGGATGACGTTTTTTCAGTATTCATCATGTGCTGCGATAATTTGATAAACAAAATGGTTTGGTTTAGAAATAAAGACATTTTTGCTGCCAAGTTCAAATCGCAACAAACATTTACTACATTTACGTCAAAGATTTACGAGACATTTACCTTTTTATAGATTAGTTTTGGGTGCACCATACTTTATTTAAAAACCAGGAGGAGTAATTTGAATTTAAGTTGGCAATTCTGTAGATCTCTGATTGGTCAGTTTCACACAACACTTTTTAATAGTGACATAGCTGATAATTTCCATTTTTGATAGTTCTGACAGATGAATAAACTTAATTTTGTCATCACATCCGCTCTTGTAATTTTATTATACCGAGGTAGAGGAGCAAAATACAGTGCAGAAAATATTGGTGGAGTACCAGGACTTTTGAAAAATTGTGATAAGTGAATTAAAAATGCTGTTCAAAGAACAAAAAGTTATCTATATTGGATAAAACTTTGCAAGCTTTGAATCAAGTTAAATTCAATTGTGTGATCCTTCAAAGAATCAAATGTATTGTATTTCTACACATTTGGAAAGATATCGTCAAAAGTAGAGCATGACAATATCTGCCTATAGAAGTTATAAGCTATCGAAGATTTGGAACAATATAGAAAAGAATGGGTTTCGTTAGAAAATTGGTTTTTGAAGGCAAAAAAAGGAAGATTACCATGAAGAGAGTATCTCACAAGTATTCGAAAACTGAAAGTATAGTGAAACTTATAGAATATTTCTAAAAATTGACTTATTGCATTCAGTTATTTGCTAATTAAAAACAGCCATATTTGAGTTATGTTATGTGTATGTTCTAATCTTCCAGTTTGAATTAAAAATTTCAAATACGAAACAGGAAAAGGCTTTACATGTGACAGAATACCCTTCTGTTTAATGCTTAGGTATAAACATTAAGCATCTAAATAATACTTATGACTATGCGTGGATGATTTCTTCATCAATCAAGGCATATTTAATAGATTTGGAACAAGACTGTTGACCACTTTTTCGGATCACACCCTTCAGTAACTAATCTGGTAACTTTTACATTTTAATCATACCTTAATTTTTAAGCATTACTCAATTTAAGTAAAGCTTAAGAAAAGTATGCGCAAATTTCAAAAATAAGTAACTGTTACGTGTTCAAATCACGCTCCGTGAAATATCGTCCAACACTACTCGAAGTTTCAATGAATTTATTCAGTTATTTCCATAAACTAGTAATTTCAATTAAATTGCCGCAATTTATCTCGTTTGAACACAAATTCGGTATCGAATGTGTTAATTTGACAGTTTGAGGTTAATAATTATAATGTCACATGGAAATTTAAAAAACTCACCTGTCCATTTTTATCCATCTCGTTATTGGTGAGTTTGACTTTTTCGAAGGAGACCACTTGTTTCCTGAGCTGTTCTCCAGAATAAGGTGAATCGGGGTGTGCGTATAGGCGATTAGGAGCAGGAGGATCTGCTTTGCCGGCCACCAACCACGACGAACGATGGTAGGCGTAACGGTACCGTTTGTTGTCAACTGGTACTACGTCGAGTAGTACTGCATATCTTTGGTCAGATCGTATACCGGTAAAAGAAACTCTCAGTGTTGGAAACATTCTCCTGCAACAAATAAAAAAAATTTAATAACACCCAAAGAACATAATTATATTAATATTTAGAGAAAGGTGGGACTAAGTGGCGGCTCCTCAACAATGTATCCAACAAATATCACCAGAAATATTTTGTTGATTACTATTCATCTTCATTCATTCATTCATTCATTCATTCAAACGTTTGGGTTGTGCTC
>CAJUYI010001854.1:0-19343 GCA_910591695.1 Galerucella pusilla
GTACGGAAATATCATTTCCTTACAGTAAGGAAATGACATTTCCTTACGGTAAGGAAGTCCTGACTTTTTCTTCAAGAAATTTTGACAAAAATGTCAAAATTTCCTAGCTATTTGCGGAAAAGACTATTATTATTGACCGAGCACCAATATCATTTCGCGAGTGGCCATACCAGTACCATTTATATGACCAGAAAAATCGATGTAAAGTACACAGTTGGAAAATAAGACACATAGTGAGCATTTGAAGACACCTTTAAGATAACGCTGACAAATGACTTTAAGCATGATAAACGATAGATGGCGCTCTAGTAGATGAAGCGGTTGTTGTAGGGTACACTCGAATGATTGTGAGTTTGTGTATTTTCCTCGTGTTTTCCCAGTGATGACACGTGTCACGAGAGTAAAATGCATTTGATAAAGGGAACTGGAGACTCTGGAGAGGTAGTAGAGGTAGTTGTGAAACAGGATTGGTTTGATAGAAATTGAATTTTTGGTTATAGAAAAATTGGGTTGTTGCATCTTATGTTCTTCAGTTATTAACAGGCATATGTTAGAGAGAAATACTGAAGAAACTATGAACAAAATAAAAAACATGGGGCATAAGTTTGCAATTAAATTTGGGAAGGTATTAAACAGCTCAAAACAGACCGTACTTATGTTTCAAGAAAAAATACGACATACATTGACGATATTGATACAAATAATCCTCTTACGATCTAACTGGAACTGGAAAGTTAGGTGTCTATTTTGAGATCTTAAACAAGAAGCTTACACATGCTGCAGTTTATGGGAAAAAGGTTATTTCTTGAATGCATAGATTTTGTAGTTATGAGAAAAAAGCATTTTGTGAGATAATTATTACATTGTTGTTTGTCTCATCCACCAAGGCAGGGTTACGTTTTTGTATTGACATTGATACCTGTCACACGTGGTCTTTTTCGGGCTAGTAGTGCTAGTCTGCTTTCTTTTTTTTACGTTTATGGGAACGGATGGGGAGCCCACAATGCATAGGTGTTTTGAGAAAAATTATAGAATCTGACCAAAACGAAGAAACATACTTCCAATTGGGCGGAGTAGAATTCAATGAGACCTCTGGCGGAAAAAATTGTAACTGTCGCATTGTTTTTGTATTATAAGCAAGTCAACGTAATTACCGTAAATTCGTACTTCATTTGTTTAATTTTGTGTCAGTGACAAGTTTAAAACTGTGTTTTTCTATTTAACTCAACTGTCCTCATTTCTGAGGTAATATTCTTATATAATCAGAGATATTATGGAAGAGGTTATGTTATTTTATTTTTTTGTTTTCAATGCAGATCAAAGAGAAAATAAGTCGGTATTGAAGATTTAAAATATTACTCAATACAAACTTACCTTCCCTACAACTTTTGTAGATATGACTATATCAAAAATAAAATAAAAACACGAAATCAGACCTAAGACTATACAGTTAATTGAACGCTTGTTGTACTTTTCACAAATATCAACCATACATATTACCCCAAAAATAAAAATATTAGGAGTCGAAATTTATGTTCAACAACACAAAATACTAAAGCACAATCAAAGAAAAATCAAAAATTTTCCAAAACACACACTGAAAATAACTAAAACAGCAAAATAAAACTACTTAAATATCAAAGGGCTTATACGGCAGCCGATTTGTTTTACTCGTTGCTAAGATGACATTGACATTTCAGAGCGCCATCTATCGAATTCTACTTTTTCCAATACTAATAAGCTGAAAATCAGTCATTGAAGTTAGCACACTTTTTTGCGATTCCCAAAGCTGAGCATGTCTTTTGTGTTGATATTGATAGACATAAGTTGTCTCATCCTAGGTGAAAGATATATTCCAGCCGGACCTGAAGGTTAGTGAAGGATCCTGGAAAATTGGAGCCAAAAACGTGAACATTTTGAAGGTAATTTGAAAAGGGATATTCTTATAAGCTGACAGATGATCGAAATAATAGGGACTGGCATCATGATCCTTCCAATAGATAAATCTTACATTAAGATAAAATTCCTAGGTATCTAGTGTTTATAATCTTCAACTGGATAAGTGTGAAAGTTATTAAAAAAATTCCTACACTACTGAACATTAGGGAATAATATACACTAACTATTATTGCAGAAATCCGTGTCCGTGTGTTTACCACTCCTTGCTTTTTCTTTAAAAATAGAGAAATCTTTTAGAACTATGTTCAACTTCCGAAATAATTAATAACACTTGAATATTTTGTTTAAAAATCACGACCGAGCTGAAAACTCATAACCGTTTCCCTATATATTCCATGTTCTGGACGACACGTCAAGAATTATTGTGCACTGCTATAACTGGAATTTTACTTTTATTCTCTTCTTTGACATTTTCTGTATGTTTCTTGTGATATATCCATTACTCTTCTGGTTATTTTTGGTAAAAATCTATACACTATTATTGTTTTTGTAGAAAACATCCCAAGTTTGTCGACTTATACTAGATGAACACCCTTTCCTGTAGGATCACAATCCTGAACGATGACATAAGTGAATACAAAGAATCATTTTATTTGTAATGAAAATAGAAATAGGTGGAGGAAAGTCACCAAATATGGAATAGTATCCTAATATGGGATGCCTTCATTTCTCCAAGACTATAAGTATGAAACGCAACACTCGACCATCTTCTGATTCATTCGGTCTACTAACTATCGCACCCACACCATCGAGTCAGTTGCGCGAATGCTTCACGTGTGGCAGGCGTGTTTTGTTTTGTTGTCGTGCAGAAAATTTTAAAAGTAAGTAATAAACGAGTATTACCAGCTGTTATGTTTGTTTACGTGAGTGTTATACTATTTAGTATATCGGTATTATGTTTATTTCACCATTTTGTGATCTTTTCTCATTAAAATATTGTGACTTTAAACAATATTTAGGAGAGTTTGAATATGGACAGTCGTTGGTGTCTAATTATCGAATATTAAATTAAATGCTTGATGTGTGGCTCTGGGCACATTATGATTGTGCTGGTCCAGAGTTTGATACTTGGATCTGTGACTTTTGACTTTTGCAAGTAATTATGTAACTTCTTTAATTCATCACAATATATCATATTTATTCAATTGATCTCAAATATATTAATGTCCATTTTTGTTATTGTTATGTTGATTTATGCTTATATTCCATATATGGATACCTATTCCATATTTGGTTACTCATTTGTGATTTTGTTTCATGTGTTAGATTTTAATTTGATAACTATAAATATATTTGATTGAAGGCTGTTAATTACTACATATAAATGTATGACTGATTAGTAAAAACATTAAACTGATTTAATTTATATGAAGTTTTTTTTATATCCCAAAAACAAAATGGTATTCCATATTTGGTGACTTTCCTCTACACATTGTAGATCATAATCGATATCAACGATGCATCAGCAATAACTTGTTTTCTATTTTCGTTGTTAACGTGTTCGTAATACGGATCTATCCTTTTACGCCTTACTTCATGACTCTAACAAATTTCCGTTCCGACAACAAGTTAACACCTTTCCAGCAAAATACGGAAATAGCACAATGTTACACAATTTTCAATTATCACCCTAATCCGGGCCGTTACTATCTTTATAACCTCATAAATGATGTGTGTGCGTCGGTATTCGTGGGGCGGCAGGAGAACAGGGGGGATTAACTCGGGTAGAAGGAAACTGAAAAAAGAAAACAAAAACAAATATACACCTTTAAAATAATAGGCCAATATATACATGATCATTCGATGAATTTTCGTCTCTGAAACTTTAACCTTGTACCCTAAAAAATTCTTGAGAAGCTTTTCTCACTTTTCTTTTGAAGGAGTCTTGTATATTAAGTTTGTACGTTTCTGGAATTTACTGTTTTCACCCTTACTTCGTGGAAGCCCTGAGTGGGTATACCAGCAATTCAGGACTTGCTAACGAATATCGAGAACGACTTGCTAATCTTGCAAGGCGGAACGTGGTGCGGCTAGAATGGATTCCAGCCCACTCTGGTTTTGAAGGCAACGAGATGACGGATGCACTGGCTGCGGAAGGGGCGGCAGCGGCCCGGGCCCTACCCTGGGCCTAGCAAAACAACAAATACGCAAGAAGACGAAGAAGTGGCTGAGGGATCAGCACCTCGCTCATTGGAATGCTCTGCAGGGTCCTAGACAATCCAAACTTCTACTGAAGGACTGATGGACACGCTAGAGCAGCTACTGAACTACCAAGGAGTAGGATAAGGAAGATAGCAGGACTCCCTAACAGGGCACTGCTGTATGAGGAAACACCTCCACAACTTAGGAGTAGAGGAAAGTTCCCTATGTAGGGGTTGCGGCATGACTGACGAAACGTCAGTCCATGTTATCTTAGAGTGTCCACACTGGGCTGAACTACGCAGGCGAATCTTCGGAGTCCCTGTTATGGCCCCTGGAGACACAAGCGGACATCCACTGAAAAAGGTTGTGGCCTTTATTGAAGGGCTCGCCTTCATGGATGTCTAGGTAGCAGGAATGGCACAATGGGCACGCCAGTGGCCTCAGTGCCAGAACCTTGGCTTGAGTTTGTCCAGGACAAGGCTCGCCTGCACATTTAGTAGTAGTAGTAGTGGTACTTCGTGGAATCTTCTCCTATTACCTGTCTGATTATTCAACTTCACCTTACTTTAGGTACTTAATTTGCAACTCTGAAATCTTTAGCGCGCCCCCAGATCAGATCTACACTGGTCTATGACTGCCTTCAAAAAGTCTTAACAATAACAAACCACAAGAGAATTTCGGCGCATAAGGGTGTTGTAGGCAACAGAACGGCAGAAACACTAGCAAAGTTAAGCGGGTTTCCCACTCATGCAACTACGCTATGATAGAGGCGCGTAGACGCGAAGGGAGAGGCATGCCGGAAATAGTTGCACACGAGGCAGCTGCATGTAGTAGACGCAAGTCGTTCGATCTGTAAACGGGAGACACGTGCGTCTTCCTGCCTCTTTAACTTTTTTTTGTTAGAATTTTTGCTGCAGACCTTAAAGGTGTATACTAAACTTGCAAATGTATCAACGCTGGCTATAGATTTCAAGATTATTGCTAACCTTGAAGCTTCTGGGAGTGCTTCACGAAAATATGTATTTTTTTGCATATTGCTGGGCCAACCAAAGTCAAAAGTAGTTCAAAATCAGACGGCGACATCCGAGTAAAGTTTTTAATGAGCGAGTTCTGTGCCAGTCGTATTTCACTCACATTACTGGAAGTTTCATTTCTCCTCTGCAGAAAAGGGTTTATCCAGCATGGAGGCTTTTTTCGTTTTCTTTATCCACTTTATCATTAACATTAATTGCTATTTCATTGACGAGCAACGCAACCAACATCAAAGTTTTAAACAAATATCGACATAAATAGAGGCAATATCTTTTGAAAAATAGAGGCATAAATGGAAACAACATGAGGCAAGACCCGAATGGTAAGCGCAGTTGCATGCGTTTGTAGTTGTCATGTTGCATGCGTAGTTGCATAAGTGGAAAGCCCGCTTTAGGGTCTGAAACTTCATCTAACGTAGTGGGCCCATAACTCCCAGTAAAAAGCTCTAAGAGTCGCTGAATAGTGGAATATTAAACATCAGCAGGGAAACATACCTATTGGCTGTGCATTATCTTCGAATGTAAAGCACTGTCTCATTGGAGGTTTTTCCAAGAAGAACCTAGTGAAAAAACTTTTGAACCAGATAAGGACTACTGGTCTCTTTCTATAAACTGTGCAACCAAGAGGTAACCAGCACCCGAAGATAACTTAGTGACGAACTAATCAATCAACATATTATCATTGAATGTGGAGCACTGTCTCATTGGGGATAAAGGACCCTAGAATTAGAGCGCTCAAGAGAAAATCAGAATAAGAAATCGACTTGCTTAAGATTTTTTTTAAACTCTCTGGATTGTTTTGAGGAAGTCGTGGAAATTATAAACGTTTGTACCCAACCTACTTTTAATACGTTGACGTTCTGAAACAAAGAAATGTTCGATGCAACATACTGGACTAAAAGAGGTTATGAGAGGGCAGGAAAAACCACATACACTGTTATAAAAAGAGGTCGACAATGAACAAATACAGTTCCTATAATATCGAACGAGGATAGGGAATATGGTGGTGGCACGACGGTGTTATCTGCAACATCACACGGTAAATTTCCCTCGAGGGCAGAGAGAGTTAGAGACGGAGGCTGTGTGGAGAATAGTGGGAGTATGATGAAACGGTAATGGGTGCCGGTGTTTTGTTGCACAAATAGTGAGGTACATACGTATATGGCGATACAGTAACGTTAATTAGAAATAAACCATGTCACTTTGTGAGCTCAGTTGGTGAATTTCTTTTACAGTCGAATATCATTTTCTTTTTTTAATAATAGGTACATTTCCGAATTAGCAGGATAAGGGGAATAATAATTGGTTTCTATTTTGTCGGTAACTGCGAGCGTATTTTTAAGAAAAAATTACATATTACGGGTCAAGGAGCTTCTTATGTTAATCACAGTTTAAACCTATTTATTGTTCATCAAATATACTGTAACAGATCAGGATTTGATCGCCTTGAAATCCCAGAAGATAATATTAAGAAATTCAAATTTTTTGGCAAGTTACTTATCCAAGATCGTGAAACCATTCTTGCTATGAAGGCACAAACGAAACACGGTAATCGTCAACGGTGTTTTTGAGATGTTTGAAAAACTGACTTAACAGCGTCATCTTTAAAAGGTGTTAACTACTTCATAAGAAACTTTTGGATAAAGATAAATTAGGCATAATTATTTTTGATAGTGGAGTCAATGAAAGCATAAAACAGGCAATCTTCGGAAGTCCTCAAGAACAGCTCCGATTTTGATGTTTTTTTTTCAAAATTTTGTTTTTTTTATATTCTTTAAAATCAGAAACCTCTTGGAGTGGGGACGGAACTATTTATCTTGTTTAAACAATATCTGTGATATTTATGCACAAAAAAAATTTTTACTATACAATATCCATTAAAAACTTGTAAATATATTAATGAATGTTATAAACAATTATATATAAGTTTTTCATTCTCATTTCGCGTTTCGGAGACTTCTTCATCTTCTTCAAGTGGTGGGTGGTTACAGCAGTCATTTCCACTGCAAACTATGCAGGCTGGTGAGCAATGAAGACCACTTTTTCTGCAGCCACACGCTGAACCGCATCCTGTTTTGCAAGAGCAAAATATCAATTTAAAACGTTGTCAGGTGCTGCTGGTTGTGTCATTTTGATTGGTTTTAAATAATTCTCTTTTCGCCAACCCCATTCTTCAGGTGGTATCGATGAATTATTTTTCCATTGCTGAACTTGTAAGTAGACTCTTTTAGTTTTTTGCTGCATCTTCTGTCGGAGGTGAGAAATTAAGTTGTACGCTTTTATTAAGAAAAATATACTCAAGAGATCCTCGTCCACATATGTGTGAGCAAAAATAAGTATTTGTAGCGTATGCAGGTAACACATAAATGTTTTTTTTTTATATAAAATTATTGTTAAAAACTTTTTTGTAACAACTATTTGTATATGGAGATTTTTTCACAAAAAAATAGAGAACAAACTGAATTTTGTATATAAATATCGTTGATATTGTTTAAACAATATAAATAGTTCCGTCCCCGCTCTAAGAGGTTTCTGATTTTAAATGAATTAAAAAAACAAAATAAAAAAAAAGATTTATCAAAATCGGAGCTGTTCTTGAGGACTTCCGTAGCAAATGCTTCATAGACGCGACTATGAAGGAGAATTTAAGCTGAAAATCATACTTTAAGTCATAATTGGGTTTCATGATAATCAGAACAATGTAAAGTCGACTCAAGCAGTGAAATGCTGAATCGTCTGGCTTGTAAGAATAGACATAAAATAATAAAGAGCACTTCAAACAAAGACATCTTCGAAAATCTTTATGCGAAACTAAACTTACTTTAGATCTGTAGTTTTTGTTTCTGCGTTTCTTACTACTTATATGCTTTCCTTTCCAAATGGTCATTTCTATAGGAGGGAAAAAGTTATTTATTTGTCCCCAATAGGAGGTTTTTTCCTTGAACTACTTATTGAGTGCCTAAAGTTTGGAATTCAACTGCACTGTATACTCTGTACATCATTTAAAATTTACTAATCTACGTTTTATCTGTGGTTATATCAGTTGACTCAAGATAAATATTGGTTGAAGTTGCCTCAACAATCCTAAATATCTGGTGTGGATGCATCTCGAACACACAAAACGTCCGTAGGATATCAGTAAAGTATTCCCCAGGGGTGTCTCGGTCCGACATAATCGACCACTGTGGGTTCCAGTTCACCAACTTCTCCATAAACGCCAGTTAACAATTAGTATCCCTTTCGGTTTATTATTCTAGCTCGGTTGCCTTCCATGAAAATTGATGTTTTAAGTTTGGTTAAAAGGGTTTTACTTACTAAGTTTCGCAGTTATTATACTTGTGGGTAGTGTGAATATAAAGATCGATGGATATGAGAGGAAAGTCTTTAACAAATATGAGATATTTAATGCACAACGAGGTTACAGGGGGTTCGGAAAAATTTCTTGAAAATAATTTAATAATATATCATGCCAGGATCATGTATTAATATACATCACATGAGAGATACATATAGGAAAGTCACCAAATATGGAATACCATTTTGTTTTTGGGATATAAAAAAAAACTTCATATAAATTGAATCAGTTTAATGTTTTTACAAATCAGTCATACATTTATATGTAGTAATTAACAGCCTTCAATCAAATATATTAGTTATCAAATTAAAATCTAACACAAAAAACAAAATCACAAATGAGTAACCAAATATGGAGTAGGTATCCATATGGAATATAAGCATAAATCAACATAACAATAACTAAAATGGACATTAATATCTTTGAGATCAATTAAATAAATATTATATATTGTGATAAATGAAAGAAGTTACATAATTACTTGCAAAAGTCACAGATCCAAGTATCAAACTCTGGACCAGCACAATCATAATGTGCCCAGAGCCCACACATCAAGCATTTAATTTATTATTTCATAATTAGACACCGACGACTGTCCATATTTGGATTTTTATTCTAGTTCAAACTCTTCTAAATATTTTTTAAAGTCACAATATTTTAATGACAAAAGATCACAAAATGGTGAAATAAACATAATACCGATATACTAAATAGTATAACACTCACGTGAACAAACATAACAGCTGGTACTACTCGTTTATTACTTACCTTTAAAATTTTCTGCACGACAACAAAACAAAACACGCCTGTCACACGTGAAGCATTCGCGCAACTGACTCGATGGTGTGGGTGCGATAGTAAGTGGACCGAATGAAACAGAAGATGGTCGAGTGTTGCGTTTCATACTTATAGTCTTAGAGAGATGAAGGCATTCCATATTAGGATACTATTCCATATTTGGTGACTTTCCCCTACTATATTTTTTCTACTGATTTCTGTTTGACTCATTTTACAGGGGTTTCTTCAAAATAAATGAAAAATTAGATAACAAAGGTATGATAAAACCAATGTAAACGTTCTAGAATGTTGTAGAAGTACAATGAAACTACGACTTGTATATGCCCTTATAAGCCCTTTTTAAAACAAAACACATCCTAAGTAAACATGATAGAAAATGGATTCAGGTAGGGATATGCTAATATTATTAATTAGTGTGAATTTCAACATTGTAAGTATTTTACATAGACAGTATTCGGTGACCCATAATAATCAGAATATGCTGTATCTACTATGGCGGTTTGACGGTGACCTTTCATATCATTTTCGCAATGGTGATTATATTGTTATTTTCTGCCATGTTTCTAAAGTCAACAGTTCATCCATTCATTTGGGTTGTGCTCAACAGCCCAGGCACTTGAACTAAATAATTTGTACCATTACCCATGTTGTATGTGTGTGTTTTGGGGTGACATTTACTGAGACCTAAAAGATCTATTGTGCCCCCTTACTTCTACTCAGTTTCTAAGGAGAGTCTCAGAAACTATTAGTTCCTTTAGACCTATTTCCCGGAGGAATTTTAGGATGTCTGCAGGCTTCAACTTAGGCAAATGTTCCTCTTCTATCCAGTAATCTCCTAGGTTCTGTGCTCTAGGATTCTGAAGTGCTGTGCAGTTAGAAAGTATGTGGATGGAGCTTTCTTCTTCCATTCCACAAAATCTGCATTCTTCTTCCTCCACTATTTTGAGCTTTTTCAGGTGCCTATTCAGGCGACAATGTCCCGTTAGGATCTCTGTTGAAGCTCTTAGCGCAGTTTTGCTTTGACTTATGCATTCTTTTAATCTCAACAGGTTGTAGTCACCCAGCAGAAGAGTCTTTGATTGTATAAGCCCTACTAGATCTTTCCAATGGTCAGATCTTCTCTTTTTCTCGGCATTACTTATTTCTTCCAATATTACATTGGGGCTGATTCCGCAAAAGGGTTCAGACCCCCAGAAAGGTATTTCAGTCCCCCTTTTCGCTAGTTCATCTGCTATTTCATTTCCTTCTATTCCAGTGTGTCCTGGAATCCATAGTAAGGTGACTATGTTGTTCTCGCCTAGTTCATTGAGTTTGTCTAGGCATTCCCACACCATTTTGGAACTGATTACACAAGAGCTCAGTGCCTTAATGGCTGCTTGATTATCCGACATTATGATAATCCTTTGTCTTTTGTATCCTTTATCAATATTGAACTGGGCGCACTTTCTTATGGCGTGGATTTCCGCTTGAAAGATACTTGGGGTTTTTTCCAAGCTTTCAGAGAGTTTGGTTCCTGGCCCGAACACTCCTATCCCAGTTCCTTCTATTGCTTTTGAGCCGTCTGTGTACCTTTGAATGGCATTCTTTCCAAGTCTGGTAATGGTATTTGGATCCCATTCCTGCTTGTTGCTCATTTCCGTTACGAATTTCTTTGAAAAGTTATATGTTATCCACCTACTTCCATTCCAGAAGCTTCTTTTTTTCTATATAGGCCACCAGTTTATCTGGAGGGATCTTCTGTAGTTGTGATGGTTGTATTATTTTCACTCCAAAGTGTTTCCGTCTGAGTCCTTGTAAGTTCTCACAGAAGCAGAGTATGTGAGTAAGTGTTTCATCGTAGAGTTCACATTTTCTGCACATAGGTTCACTAACTTTGCCCATCCTGTGCAGATGCTTCCTCAGGGTACAGTGTCCAGTTACCAGGTCAGTAACTGTCTTCAAATTTCTCTTACCTAGTTTCAACAGCCTGGACGAGATTTCCTTGTCTACCTTATTCAGTAAACTCTTAGTATGAAGGTGTCATTGTGTTTGAGTTGGTGTTTCTTAACTAGCCAGTTCCCGACTTCCCCTCTGCTTATGTAATCCTTTGTAATTCCACAAAGCGGTTTCGGACCTGTGAGGGCTCCTTTAGAACCTTCTCTAGCTAACTGGTCTGCTATTTGATACCCTGCAATCCCCTCATGTGCAGGCACCAATATTAGAGACACTTTGTTGTCTCCTGTTAAGGGATTCTTTGGTTTTTTCATCAGGTCAGACCTAGTTGTTGGATTGCTGATAGCTTTAAGCAGAGTGAATATTTTAATTTTTTGTCCGGTATATCCTCTTCTGATGTTTTCGTCAATGCAGGCTATAGCGGCAATCGTCTCTGCTTGGAACACAGCTGTGTATCGACCAAGGCCAGACGTTAGTATACATTTGGAGTGTAATTTGTTAAATGACATTCTCCTGTTCTAAAAGATGTATCCCTTTTTACCTGCCTCTATCCATTTCGAATTTATCTTGGTGCGTATAAAACCGAAGCTCCCAATTCCATTGGGATATCTCTCATAAAAAATGTATAACAAAACCTATCCGCCAAGCTAGCTGGAGCACCGAAGACAAAGCTACTACAGAGAATTTCCAAAACTTCAACAATAAGGTACTTACTAATTCAAAGCAATCCCTTCGCCGCATTTATAACTCCATTCAGGTTATACGTTTAAGTTATTACAGAGAAACGAAAAGCCAAGAGTAATAACGTTAAAAAAGCAAGTTCCTAATCGCATTTACGAGATTAAGCGAACAGAATCCGAGAGGATGTCGTCAGCGCCAAGTTGATTAAAAAGTTTAAAACTAATTTGTCGACTGCAGTCATTGATACGTCCTTATAAACTGTCATAAATCTATTTATTCCAGTTATATAATATTTTACGCTGAAACTTCTCAACTTTTAATTGAATTCACCAAGAGTAGGTATAGGAAAAGTCGCGGCTCAGTCTGCTAACAATATATTTGGGCTTTTTGGGCTTACTAGGCCAGTTTATATCCCTCGGTATATTGAATGTATCGAATGGAGATTCAAATACACAAAAAGAAGATCCCATTTCTATGAACATTAGTCAATCCCTCTATTTAGACGATTAATACCTACCTACTACTTACCTACTGGTGATTTATCTTCAGCTACAGTTTTATTCAAGATATTTTCAAATGCATTTTTCTGTACATGTACCAACAGTATTTATATAAATGTGAATAAATATTTTCTTAAGCTAAATATTATATTTATGAGTGTTTCCACTGAATTGTGATCAAATATTGGAATCTGGAACTATGACAATGAATATTCTAAAATACTATTTTGGCTGGCCTAAATGTTTCCATTTTAATAAAATTCAACGTTTTTCTGTTGCCAGTTTGCATATTATTGACGAATTTATTGCGAGACTTGTATGGTCTTGACGGATTTCTAATTTCCACGGATGTTGGTTGGAGCCCAGGGGGCAAAAGTAGACGAACGCAGCGACTGAATGTAGCGGTGCCATTTGCTTAAGTTGAAAGTAATATTTTTCTGAATGCTTTCCATAATGTTGCGCTTTTGACATTAAATTTGTAAATAATTTAATTCAAGTGCTTGAGCTGTTGAGCACAACCCAAAGGAACGAATGAATGATATAGACTCCTAGGACCAAAGTGCCCAAGGGATGATTTCTCCGGGTGAAAAGACTGTTGCGACTGCGATAAGGGCTACTGGCCTTTTCACATAAATGGTGCTACCAGAAGCACAAAAAAATTCTAAAGGTCGAGGTGCGGAGGTCTCGAAGTCTTTGACTGCAGGTGGTACCGAACCAGTCAATTAATCAACCTGCGGTGAGCAATTTTCGTTATATAGAGCTTCAATCAATTAATTCCTAATAATATGAGGTAGAACTCAACATTTCTTCGCTACAATGAGTCATGGAGAAACTTATAAATATAGGCTAATCAAAAAGGTATGCGAAAAAATATATGCAAACTGCTTTCAAGCCCGGAATTGATACATTGGTAGTAACGACTACAATAGATTTTTCTCAAAACTGCATAAGAGGCAATAGTGCAATGTGCTCATTCAGAGTGGTTAATGGAAAATCGCTAAAATTCTAGTTTATACCCAGAGAGACTATTTCAGGATAAATGGAGAAACTTTGTGAGCGTTTCTATTCCAGTGGCTCAGATTACAATTTCTACGTTGATCCGCAAAAACTGTCACGACCTAAGAGCTTTGCTGAAGGACTACGACTGGATGGAGAACATCATGGAAAAATAATGAGGAAAACTAGAGAACAGCCGAAAGCTGCAGACGCCTTGGCAATAGTCAATAGTCCAATAATGCATGTGGAAATTTTAGTGTTGCAAAATAATACAAACAATATGTCAATTTTAAAAGCAATTGATAAATATATAGTGAGATTGGTAATATAATCTTTGTCCAAATAATCCTCCATTATCCTCTGCTCCTTCATTTATGAATCACCCCTGTATATATTTTTTTTATGAAGGTTCCTAATATAGGTATTAATTGTTTTTTTTTTTTAATAGTTTTTACTTTCTAAATGAAATAGTATTTAATTTTTTTAACTATCCCTATCCAGCAAATCCCCAATTCCTACCGCTAATGATCTCCGACCTTTTCGTACAATTTCTTTTTGTTCAAAAATTTTCTTCCACTGACTTTGTTGTCTTGATCGTGTTGTGTAACATATATCGGAAAAACACATTTACCCAGTATTCGAGTGATAAGGTTCGATTGACGAAGTTTCTTATCGACAATCTTAAAGGACAACCATTCTCCGCGACATACTGAAATAGAAGATGTATTGAAAGGAAATTTTTGAATGGGATAAAAGTGAAGATGTATTGTTTTTATTATCGGTGATTAAAGGATTCAGTAAGCTTTGCAAACTCAATATTTTTTTAATACTATTGTAACCATTATATACGGTGTGGGTAATAGAAGTTATTTGAGACCTAAAAATTCTTTAAATATTAAATTAAGACTCAAGATGTATGCAGGTTTTATGATATCAGATCTTCAAGGAAATTCAGATAATAGAAAAATAGTGATATCGTCATCAGACGATAGTAGTTCACCCTAAATATCAGGGTATTTTTATCCAGCAGATTGCCTCTTTACGTGGAAATCAAAATACTGTGATTATGTTCCATTGAGAAAAATATACACTGTGTTATTTTGAGATGCGACATAGAGATTCCTGTACAAAACTGTCAAAGGCGAGATAACGTTTTCACCAAATAGTTGAAAAATAATTTCGAATACTGAAAACACCACAGCGGGGAATTGAACCGCTATATTCCACGTTCAGCTTTCAAATTTTCCGTGCATCTACCCGCATTACTATTTTCTACGAGGTTGAAAGTATTCGAAAGTGGTATGAAAATTGAGTTAGACTTTTTTAAACAACCATCCATTTTTTTATTAAACCAGAGCAAATTTAAGAAAAAGTGGATTTGAACTTATTTTTCAACAACCTTTCCAAATCTGTTGGTGGAGATGATTCTTCTTAGAGGTGGAGGAGGTACGGAACAAAAGGGGACGACCTAGGAAGACGTGCATGGATTCAGTCGAAGGAAGAAGGAACCACTATTGCGGCAATATCCACTTTGAAGTCACTAAGTATGAAAAATTAAAATCAGAATACAATATTACTTTCCCAGAACTTTCAATGAGTCTTTTCCGGTGGGATAATTTTTATATCAATCAGAATTGACTGAAGAAAATCCTGCTTTTTCAAAGGTTCAACCATTTTGACGTGCATTTAACCGATTTCACTCTCGTTTTCAGTCTACCAAAAAAAGTCTCCAGCTGCTTGCTCCATTTATGAATGAAACAGCTATTAGAATACTTAACAATGAATAAAAACCGCGAAGACAAAAGCGCTGTTCAAAAATTCCTACGAGGCCGACGATTAAAATTCTGGTTGGTACAACGAGGGGATATCTGAATAAGAACAAAGCTATTATTTTTTAGGCTGGTGCCAAAGAAATAAAACATACAATCAGTGCCGGATTAAAAGAGCCATTTATTTGTAGTTTAGATTTGATCTTTCGGGGAAATCAATGAAAAACTATTTTATCTAATTCCGCTATCAAATGTGACACTTTAAGTCACTCCTTGACGTTAGGTAACGTCACATTTTTCATAACCTTCATATATTAGTTATGAAAAGTAGTTATGTAAAAACTTCACGTAACTGTTTGAGTTTAAACTTAGAAATACTACATGCATTTCAAATAATAATTTATTAATTAGCTAGGTACTGTCAAAACTGACAATTATTTCATTATTTAAACTGACAATTACCCCATAATTTGAATTCAATAGTATTTTAAGATTTATAAACATTGAAAAAAACATTATTAAAGACACAGTTATTTAAAGTCAATTTTCTGGGTAAATACTTCATAGTAACAATACTTTTAACACCATTTGAATCCACTTTAATATTACCATTGTAATTGAAGATTTTATAAAATATTATAAAATCGCGGAATTAGATAAAACGTTGTACGTAAACACGTTATGAAGAGTGCGATATTGTTCAACAAGCGTAATATTTACCAAAACGAGCGCCAGCGAGTTTTGCAAATTACGCGAGTTACGTAAATAACTATTATTCAATCGACCATTATTAAAAACATTATTTTTCATCATTCTACATTCAATAATATGCGACTTTTCAATTATTGCATGAGCTACTGACATATATCTTGTACAATATACTAAATCACCATGTAGCTGAATACGTCCATGAAAATATGAAACTTGCAATCTTGAGAAATGGTCAGCATATCTATTAAATTATTGCTCTACATGGTATCAAACCATTATATCCTCTACATCCCGTTTTACATCTTAGAGCTGGGCTACATTGCACAAATAGTTGAGAAAAGCACTAGTCACCTTTCAGAAGCTGAAAAAAGGTACACAACAAGCCCAAAATCCCCCAGATCGATTACCTCAACATAGTTAGTAATTATAGAATAAAGAAAATCCTAGAGAGACCACCTCCTAACCCACGTCAGCGGGCTCACGGGATATGCTGATCAATGAATACTGCTCTGTTAGTGGTATAAAGTAAAAGAATATCTAGTCTATTACCTACATCGTATTGTATATAGTTAACTCTTGTGTAACAAATATGAAAAAGGGAATACACATACTGCAAAAATAGCTTCAATAGTATGTAGGAAGCTAAGAGGAAAAAATTGGGGTTGTAGCCTTAAGATGTTGATGGTAGTTTGTGCTGGAACACTTGATTTCAAATTAGATGGACTTATGAGTGGAAAAGTTTTCTTTAATTATCCAATATTTTTATTCTTAAGAATCTATTGAAACTATTTTCGTAAATAATTTGGGCCTTTTATAATTTTTCAGACCTAACTCCGGCACTGTCAGAACTACAGAAACAGATGGTAAGTTTGCCTATATCATAAATCTATAAAGTACTTGACGTAAAAATGTTATTTCGTTTTCTCCAGTTTTTTTTTTTTCGCAAAAAAACGAGGAGATGATGAGTGTTGGTTGAAGAAATAGGAATAGTGTGATCTTGATATTTGAGTTCCAGTTTTTATATTTACATCACTGAAAGACGAAACATAATAATTTTATCTTCTCATTATTTTTTGTAGTCTTTTTGTATACTGGAGCTCCACCGACCGAAATTGTTCAATATTTATGAAAAGAATAAAAAATGAAGGTGGACCACCGAGAAAGATATTGAGATAAAGACGTTAATAAACGAAAAAAGTAACAAAAATGGTATTTTAGATGAGTGAGGTGAAAAATCGGAAATTGAACATTCATCATCATCAGTAAAACATTTAAGGTCTTTTTGTACAGTTAACTAAATAACGGTACCTTTTAATATCATTATCAGCAGCTTTTACAGAATATTTCTTGAATATTCAAATACAAACTAAGCCTACTGTGAAAAATATACACAAATATATAATAAAAACTTACTTTCTCTCCTCTGGAATCCTTGTAAGTAATCCATTGGTTCAGCGACGGTCTCCAATACTCCACTAAAAAAGCCTCAGCGAATTCCTGGCCTTGACCGTTACCAAAACGACCTTGAGTTTCGGTCCAGGTCATCAAATGAGCTTTCTGAAGATCTACTTCTAAATATTCTTTAACATCACTACTTATTTGCGCTTTAGGGCACCAAGCACCACCATTCTTTTCTTGTCGTATTCTGAAACATGAACATAACAAATATTACAACATTTTTCATCAACAGGATATTTGTTTACAAGATGAATTCCTTCAGAGACTTTTTTGTGATGTTTTCAATCTCATTCGATGTACAAAGGTATATTATAGGGTTAATAAATGATACCAACGGTAAAACTTTCATTAATAAGTCTAATTTCATAGTTATTTCATGGGAAAGTTGTGGAATATAGATGTCAAGACAATTGTACCATACTATTTATAACGTCTCACAAATTTGAAAATTACTTTTCATATATTACTGATCACTGAGAACAAACATCTACTTCTTGGACTATGTGCCCCGACAGACAATGAATAAGTACCACATAATATGTCGTTTCTCGAACATTTGTGAAGACCTAGTACTGGACACTAGATAAAAATGTCCACTCAAATACTGTGAACAAAGATTTTCCAACTACCTGAAAGTAAGAACAATCTCTCCGACAAATCCTTGAGTTAAAGCTGCGAAAAAGGATAAAACACATTCTAAAAAGTTGTACACTAAATTGAAATGCGAATGTATCGACAGAATTTGAAGTAGATATCCCATTGAGTACAAAATTTACTTTTGAAACTTTAAACTTCTACCTTGCTTTGCAGCTATGGCCACTTCTATGAGCAGTTACCAAACTTAATTTTATATTGATGGAGCTAAGATAACTACTACATGATCGACATTCAGTTCTGCATTTTCAACAAAAAGTTTCATTTGATACATGACAAAACCTATTACGAACAAGAGTTAGAGATTTGTGAGTAGTCAATATTAAAGGCAGACTTAAATTACATTTTCACTGTCAGTGGAGGCGATAGAGCTGCTGGTAGTGGCTGATTGCGATCTGAATATCTTGCTTGCGATACACTTTTTATTTTTTATTTCGCAACCACCATAATATACCGGCTTATTATTAATTTGATATATTGAGGTGGAAAATTATTTCCACACGGTGCGGGAAAATTAATTTTCCACTCTAAAATGTGTGTGGAAAATTCAATTTTCCGCCTGCTCGTAGAAAAATTAATATTGACATTGCAAATATCATTGAGTACATTATATTGTTCAATAAATAAAATGTTCATAATTCTCTATTATTTAATTTCTTTTCGCAGTGGAATTGAAAATGTTGTGTACGCCGCGGCTGAAATACTACATTGTTGGACTCGCCTGCTGCTCGTCTCGCAATTTTCACACTCGTCCAACAAAGTAGCACTTTCAGTCCTTGGGATACCAATAACTATTGAAATTATTAGTGGTTATTCGAAAAAGAAGGTATTAATAATGAGAAATAGTGGATTATTTTTATTACTTGGGCAGTTCAGTACTCAGGCAGTAGTTGACCAAACATTTTGCTTTGCGGGCTTGTTCTTGAACTCTCGGTGTTTTTTGTCCTAAAGATGAGTATATTTACGTACCGAGTCAACTACTGTCCCTTGGTTCATTATTATTTTAGAAAATCTTTGAGAGAAAGCCTTCAGGCGATTTTATGATTATTGTTCAAAATGATAACACTGAGAACTGACCAAACATTAATCGATAGAAACGTGGAAATGACAGCTATAACGTTTTTGTCGCATGCGATTTCATGGTTTTCACTAAAAACATAATGTATTAATTTATAATTTATATTTAAAAGAAGACCAACTTCTTATACAGTGCTTTTCAGATAAAAGTATCCACCTTTAATAACTTTTGTAATACTGGTATTTAGAAAAAATCCAAAAACACGTCAATTTATGTTGGAAGGGGCAAGCGTTGGCTTATTTAAACTCACTGGAAAAGCCACCCCCTCACCCCTAGCAG
>CAJUYI010001854.1:19743-42060 GCA_910591695.1 Galerucella pusilla
AAAAGAAAAATTGTTTATCTCATAAACTAACCACTTTAACCTACAAAGTTTAAACCTTTTTGAAATCAGCTCAAAGAGGAGTATCCAAATTTTACATAAAAAATGTGAAAAGTAATTTAAAAAAATAAAGGGGATGCTGCTAGGGGTGAGGGGGTGGCTTTTCCAGTAAGTTTGAATAAGCCATAATGCTGGCCCCTTTCAACATAAATTGACGTGTTTTTGGATTTTTTCTAAATACCAGTATTACAACAGTTATTAAAGGTGGATAGTTTTATCTGAAAAGCACTGTATTCATGCAATAGTGTAATTGAAATCCGGACAGTTCCCCGCGGAAGGCTAACATATATCCTGAACTGTTCAATTATTCGTTTCCATTCAATACATGATTCTGAAATCTTGGGTCAAGATCATAAATCTTCATCGTCGTTTGTACCTTAAGTGCTTAATGAGAAACTGTTGCCTAGCAATTAGACCAGAATTACGAATTGTGGTTGAGTTGAACAGCTTCAAGGCACACCAATACGTTGATAGTACTGCGCATTTCTTGAAGGTTTTGAAGTTGAAGTCGGTTGCTGCAGCCGTAATCGTACCTCAACAATGATATTGAATAAAATTCTCAAAATAAATCATCCAACTAAGTTTGAGAAATTAGCTGTGTGTACACATCAAACTGTCATATTCCATTTGAATGGATTAACTTCCAATTTCCCATTTTATAATATCTTGTAGCTTTATCTAATATTCCAGATAATCCATCAACGTATATGGTTGTTTTATTTGGTTTCCTGTAACTTCTAAAATGATAATCATGCCAATTGATATTTCCAATCTAACCAATTCCTGCGTATCGCTAACCAAACTTAAAACAACATGAATTCAAATAGATAAAGCCACTGAACCGTTCACACTAGAATTATGATATTTCATTAATAAAGCTAAAATGCATCAATTATTGAATAACCGACTGACGCACCAATTTGGTTGCTGATAAACGCGGTTGTTGGATTTATCCGGAATGAACTTGCTTCAAAATCACATATTAACATCAATTATGTATTTATAGTATTCTATTTACATGCAAAATATGAAAAATGTGAACATGGTTTGTGCTACTTCAAAAGTCACGGTAGCTCAAATATATCGATAATTATATTCAATGTTAAGGAAGACCCATATTACACACACATATTCTAAACCACTTGCTTCAGAATGCACATCTCAGGAAAAATGCATTCCTCCTTGCCTGATCTTATCACAATGAAGCTTCAATCTTATTTGCTTGGTTACTTCATCATAATGAAGGTTTTTGGCAGTCCTCCTTTTCCTTTGGGGTAGTGCTGTTCACTTTTCTCTCGCTGGTCTTCTCTTTCTCTAGTAAGTGTTTTCTCTTATGCATCTTCCATCGAAAGTCTCCAGCATCTGCTTCCTTGGTTGTAGTCCACGAATTAATTTATTTGGGTATTTAGGTGTGTCCTTAGTTATTCCAATTTTGCGTTGGCAACACATATGTCAAGTTCGATTAAGAATGTACCTACTTTGTTTTACAAATCGGGGATGCCAAAAATGCATCTTTTGGGAGGCCTCTGTAAATAGGAGTCAGAACTGGCTCAAATCGGGAACCCGGGGGTTTTCGAGGTCGCTGATCACGATTATGATGTTGAAATTGACCCCCCGGATACCTGGGGCTCAGGAACGCCGATGAACCTCGTCTCCGTGAGACTCTCCAAGAAATCACGAGGGGAACGAAAAAAACTCAGCGCCCGGGGGTCTTTCGGGCGGCTGAATTTAAACATGGCATCGGCGAACACCCCCCGGACACCTGGTACCCCCGAATCTCGACCTGGACATCATCCCCGAGAACTTTCTTGACAATATCGATAAAAACAGCCCAGAAATTATTGCAGGCGTGTTTTTTGAGGCGCGAAATCACGATTTCACGTCGAAAACGACATTCCCACAACCTGGTGCAACACAACCTGCGCTTGAACATCGTCTCCGAGGGATTTCCAAACAAAATCGAAAAAGGTGACCAAAAATCGTTATAAGGGGTTTTTTGGGCCGATTAATCAGAATTTTGCGCGGGAAACGACTCCCTGAACACCTGGTGCGCTGTACCCTGGCCTCGAACGGCCCAAAAACCACTTATAACGATTTTCGGTCCACCTTTTTCGATTTTATTTGGAAAACCCTCGGAGACGATGTTCAAGCCCAGGTTCCGGTGCACCAGGTGGTGGAAGGGTCGTTTTCGACGTGAAATTGTGATTTCGCGTCTCAAAAAACACGCCTCCAATAATTTCCGGGCTGTTCTTGTCGATATTGTCAAGAAAGTTCTCGGGGATGATGTCCAGGTCGAGGTTCGGGGGCACCAGGTGTCCGGGGGGGGTGTTCTCCGATGCCATATTTGAATTAAGCCTCCCGAAAAACCCCCAGGCGCTGAGTTTTTTTCGTTCCCTTCGTGATTTCTTGGAGAGTCCCACGGAGACGAGGTTCATCGGCGTTCCTTAGCCCCAGGTGTCCGGGTGGTCAATTTTAACATCATAATCGTGATCAGCGACCTCGAAAACCCCCGGGTACGCGATTTGAGCCAGTTCTGACTCTTATTTACAGAGGCCTCCCAAAAGATGCATTTTTGGCATCCCCGATTTGTAATGGGAACAAAGTAGGTACATTTTTTACAAATAATTTTCCGAAGCTAATTTAAAAAACCGCATTCCGATCCGTCTTTGGGGAAAAAATTTCTTTTTTGCTTTATCCGCTCGACTAAATAGGTACTTTCAGTTGTAAAATGACGAGACGGATGCAGAAAAATGTAGTTATATAGTTAACATATCAAATTACATGAAAATCCGTTGGATTTTCCGTGAAATCGCCAGCGTTGCGCCCTATAGTAAGTCCAATAAAACCATTACTCTGAAGCCACTTTTCTTACTTCGTGTTTAATAAAAACGTACGAAAAACTCATTTTACAATTGTATTCAATGCAGCATTCGCCTATAGCGTGTGGTTGTGATAAATGTGTATAAAGTTAAAATAAAACCCAATCCGCATCCTCGGAGCAAATTACAATATGAAACGATATTCAAATTTAAACTCTAAATAAACTTCGTCTCTCATCCGTTCGAAACAGAATTTTAATGACCTTACTTTAATTTTCAAAAAAATATATACCAAACACATAAAATTGTAATTTCTAAAGATCGTAAAATGGAAATAGAATTCTTAATTACAACAATAAATTACAGTTAATGTTTAATCCATTAATGATACAAATGCTGCACTTGAAGGTGCAATTAACTGCCAAATTAACTACGTGTTCCAGTTGTATTTGGATTTCATTAAATACCCCATGCAGGTCTAGGAACCTACATTGCGTAGTTTAATCATAACTAATTACAAATATAAATGTTTGGTTGCCGTGTAGACGGAAGTCAAATAATACCGCGTGTGCCATTCAGAGCCTTGGCATTGTCGTTTAAAAAAAATAATAATGGGGTACTTCATTGCCGGAATTGCTGTTAACTATGTATTTGTGCGAGATAGTTGTACTAACTAACCAAAGATCTTGGAGTTCCATTAGTCTAATTGGTATTTATTTTACTGCTTTATAATTAGTACTTAGATATTGTAGTAAGGAGAACACGCACTCAAATCACTCGGCTCAGAACGGTACAGTCGGCACCGAGTCCGCGGCAGATTTAACTTTATATTTACTTTTTTTAAATTCTTGATTTACTTGAAGATATAAAATCCATCCACTCATAATTAACAGCAGTTTATTAAATCAATATTTTTTAGATGATGAATCTTATTTGTTGGATTAAAAACTAAGCGAATTATCAGTTGTTGATAGATTTGTTTGTTTTACTTGCTAAATTTAGGATTAAAGTAGCCTCTACCATTTTTCTGAATTACAATGAAGTACATTGAAAGACAAATTCAAAATACATTCGTAATAACCCAATGAAACAAAGTACATTAAAGGGTTCATAATATTTTGGGAAAATATTTGTGTTAATCAAGTTGAGTAGGTCTTCTTTTTTTCCCAGAAATAGGCAATTTGGTAGACGCTTCAGTTGTAGGGTTTTTTTCTTATTGTACAAGCGGCAAAATTTCATTTTTACTAACATCTATTCGCCACTATAACTAGGATATAGTTTAGCTTTAGAGATAACTTAAAATCATCAACTGATTATTGAAAATGTTTGCAATTGTGTCATTGTTTATCCAAAGGTCTGACAAATTTTGTACATAAAAAACCTTTTTTGCGCGATCGATCTTTTTTGTTTATTTACAGCATCGGTTGTCAGGACGGTAGGTTGTGTTTACTGGTTTCTAAGCCTAGCACGTCGGTAAGTAATTCACTTACCGTTCAGACGTTGGTGAGTAATTTACTTACCGACGTCATACATTTGAGTGGTCCTAAATAATTACTTCATTCATTACACAAAAGGAACAAAAAAAATTAGAACATCTATATTTTTTTTATGAACAGAACAATATGAAAAGTAATAAGTAGCATAAAAACAATTTCACCAGAATGCAAATTATATTTCAAACTGATCGAGAAGTATAAATGTCACTTTTGACATTTCGTTCATTTCGAAGAAATTCAAATTATTTCATTTGAAATATAAATATATTTTAATACGATCGCGCAAAAAATGGTATAAGCATCTCGAACGTTAAGGGTTTTACCGGTCTCCAGCAAAATTGCTGTCGACCGGTAAACAACCCTTACCGTTCTCAATACTCAATATACGAGTACTTCAATTAAACTGATTACAAAAAAGACCTTTCCTGTTTCACTGTAATTGGCATGCATTGTTCTAGATAGAACCCTGATCACTGGAGATATTGTTCAGATTCCATTCTATGCTAGTAATTAAGCCAATTGATTCCTCTGTCTTGAATTACATTGTTTTGACAACAGAAATAGCGACAAATTTATATTGTACCGTTTATCGAATTTAGAAATATAAAGTGAGATCGTACAGTCTGGAAATAACTTTTCGATTTACACATGGGGTACTAGATTTTTTTTTAAATAACAACACATGTCAATAGTTTGATAAATAATAAAGGATCATATTATTTTTAATACTCAAGTACTAGAAACTGGTATGCTTGTACCACAAATTGTGTCATCTTTTATAAAATCTTAGAAAAATGGATTACATAAATTTTATAATTAAGTTACGCAAATAATTTCTCAAGTATTAACCAATAAAATAGCAGATATTTTCTTTCGTATTCTTCCAACAGAAAATTCCAGAGATAAGTTTTGACATTTCTAAAAGCCCATAGACAACTATGATTTCAATAATGTGCCGATCGGTTTCTAGAAATCTGTCAAATTATACTGCTACACTCTTTCTGGAAAATTGGTTACTTGTTTGTATGTATACACCTAAAAAATCCATTGTGCCACTAATTCATCAAGGGAAGCAGCAGCTATCACTGGAAGACTTCCAACTTGTCAAGGTTTGTCAGACTGTTCACCACCCAATTCCCCAGCGAATAAAACTGAAGTCAAACCGGTTCCTCAAGGAAACCACCCTTTCTTTTAAAGGAGCCGTCCTTTCGCCGGCACCACCTCTCCCTGGGCTTATTGTGGATACTCCTAGTGTTCTGACTACAGCCTATTCAGCCAATCCGTTCCCTGTATTAGCTCATAAAGGTTCTTTGCTGGTTGGTTATAGACGTCTTCTGGAGTCATTTGGATTCTGCCATACAGTTTCTATGCCTTTTGTGGTCCAGCGACTCACAGTTGCACCCTTGGTACATAAACAACTATTATCAGCCAAACATTTCATTTGTAAAATAATCATACTGTGTATTGGACGAGTACGATACGATACTGTGCTATTGTTATGGGATGAACTACTAGTTCCTGTGGGCTTTCGTTTTGAAACAATCATGTTGGTGTTAATTTTGTCTACCTATTATTTATTTACAATAATAAGGCAAGATAAATTGCAACGGCGACTCAATGTGGAGAGCACCTCAGGTGTGAATTCGGAGTCCAAACTAATATCAGTTCAGGGAGTAGTCTTACCGGTTCGCGGGTAATCCTACTTTATTTAAGTTATTGAAGTTATATTGAAGTTAATAAGATAATGGATGAAGTTAAGAAACCAAATGAATTTAATAAGTTAATAAATCAATTTAAGGAATGTAATTAAAGTTAATCAAGAAAAATAAGTGGGCGCCACCCTGAATAATATTAGTCGACTTGTTTTTCACCTAACCACTCTCTATCAACAAACCTGGAAATGTTGGAAGGGAAGGAATATGAACAACGTTGTTAAATTTACAAGTTGTATAATGAATTTAAAAATATCACAGTAGAAAAAAAATGAAAAAATGTTGGTTTTGTTTGTTGAAGTACGTTGTTTTTACTTTGTTTCACTTCCCTTAATTTCTTCGGACAGGTCCTAGGTGGCAGGTACGAAGTGGCAGGTACGAAGTCTCAGGCACTAAGCTTCAGGTACAAACTTACAGGTACAAACTTCCAGGTACACACTTCCAGGTACAAAGTCTCAGGTACTAAGTAAGTTACTAAGTTTCAGGTACCAAGTCGTAGGTAAAAAGTCGCAGGTACTAAGACGGAATATCTTGGAATGGAGTATAGCCGCATACCTACTTTTGATGAAATATTTGTATTTTTTGTTTTGTGTCGTTTATTTTCGTCCTTAATATTCATTGTGGAAACAAAGTAATGTTAGCCCGTCTACAAATGATCTTTTAATGACATTTAGACCTGCATGCAACCCTATAAAAAAGATTAAAAAGTGGACACACGTGTCCCATTTTATACGGTTTTCATTCCACCAGATAACGATCTTCAGATATACGGCATAATAAATTCCAAACTACTTTTTGTTATAATTGCTATCTCGAAACAGAGTTTGTTAATATGTGACTTTTATGGACAATTCGGATGAAAAAAATTAACAGGCTTTAAATGAGTAATTTAAAGATATAAGAATAATGTTTTACGATTGTAAGGACAACTTGTAACCAGCACTGCATTTTAAAAAGTCATTATTTTCGTCTTAAATGCTATTTTCTTCTTGTTTTTT
Source organism: Galerucella pusilla (assembly GCA_910591695.1). NCBI lineage: Eukaryota > Metazoa > Arthropoda > Insecta > Coleoptera > Chrysomelidae > Galerucella > Galerucella pusilla. Next base: position 26,826 of record CAJUYI010001854.1, read on the forward strand.
TCTTTTAGAAATTAAGTACACCGGTTAACAATGTTTTTGTATTTTTTGACAACATGGGCGGCAATTTTAAATATAAAACATTATCATAAATTAGCATAAATGAGAATGAGAATATTTCAAGAAGAACATAGAGTATTGGAATGTAATGATTCTCAAACTAACAAGTGTTTATCGGATATTACAGAGTTGTACTCAAAATTGACAAAATATTTAATATTAACTGTTTGCAAATATATTATTTATTGAGTGATAAATATAACCGCACAATAATAGGTGTGTTCCCATAGCAAGTTCCTAACTGTTAGGGACACAAAAATACTTAAAAAAATTTCCAGAAACATTCAGGATCTCCCCGGACCCCATTTGAAAAAACAAGGGATAATAAACCATTTAAAATAAATAAAATGTCAATGATTTAATGGAAGAGGCCAAAATATTGGGGAAAAATAACATTGGCCACTTTTTGCAATGTCCTCGACGGGCGAGAACGGGGTTTAAGGTACACATATTGATACCTCCGGATATTCCCATTACAATGAAGTTTAAATCATCGAAAAATATTGATTTTTGACCGAGTTATGGAAGAATTTGTCCGCCGGTTTACAAGTTAATTTTATAGACGGTAGCATTTATAGAGGTAGTGCAGCTGCGTAAGCGAGGGGACGTTCGGATGCGATTATCTCGAAAACTATTGCATTTTGGAAAAAAATGATGAGGACCCTTTTTGTAGATAATTTAACGACCTTCACTTTTTACCCATACAAAAATTTTCCAAATTGCATATTTCGGGAGATAATGGCGGGAAACCGTTTTTTGGGGGGCTTAGGGGGCATTTTGGACCCTTAGCCAAGGCGCAATCTTGGAGAACTTTTTCTCCCTTTGAAGTACCTGTCAAGACCTACAAATCAAGCCAAAAAAAATTATTGGACAAATATATTGATAGGTTTGCCCCTTCAGATACTGGACTATAGGAACTTACTACTGGAACAAACCTTATGTGAAAACCAACATAGGTACAGGGTTTCCCATTTTTATTGACCCCCACTTATTTTCATTAATTACTGGAATACAAAAAAAAAAGTTTCAAATAAAAGTTGTATTATTTTACCTCTACCGACCAAAAATACTGAATTTTGTATACAGGGACTGCCCAATAAAATGCATCTTCAATTTTTCAAATGTGACACCCTATATTTTTTTATAGTTTTGAGTAGCCCTTCATTTTCTGATTACAAATATCATTGTCTAGTATTAGTTTTGTTTTATAATGACGGATGGTACTACAAAAGGGTAACCATAGGTGGCTACGTAACTGACATTTCAAAATGAAACAATTATTAATTTATTTTTAGCTGTCAGTACTTATACTGAAATGGATTATACTGCAGATGAGAAAGTGGATATATTCTCAATTTATGTGGAAAGTTAAATAGTATGATATGAAAGCAGGATAGAGCACCGCTACATAATGTAGCCGATAAAAACAATTAAGTAATCAATTTCATGGGTGGTTCGGCAATAAGGGTACCATTAAATTGTCGCAAAATATTCCCCTCTCAACACCATGTGTTAGCTTTTTGGAAGAAAAGGTGTATTTTGATTCAAAAACAAATATTACTTGAGCATTGATAACAATGGAGAGCCTCTATTGATATCTCAAATGTAGTATTGTATCTCAAGTCATTAATTTTGTTGAATTTCTAAGTATAGGTATAGGTAGTTTTTGAACTATGTGACTTTATTTATTATCTTATATTAGGACCATACGCTATTATAGAACAATACTAATGCTACACAATGTTATATATTTGTAATAAAGAAATGCAAGGCTACTCAAAACTATGAAAAAATACAGGGTGTCCAATTTGAAATATTGAAGATGCATTTTATTGGGCACTCCCTGTATACAAAATTCAGTCTGTTGTTAGATTTTTGGTCGGTACAGGAGAAATGATACAACTTTTATCAGTTACTTTTTTTTGTATTTCCATAATTAATTAAAATAAGTTGGGGTCAAAATATAATGAGAAACCTTGTACCGTACGAGGTTTGTACCTACTATACAGGATGTAACAAAAAGGCAGGTCATAAATCATACCACATATTCTGGGGCTGAAAATAACTCGATCCAACCCAAGTTACCCTTGTACAAATGTTCATGCGAAAAAAGTTACAACCCTTCGAAGTTACCAAATGAAAATTGATTTTTTCAAATATTTCGACAGTTGTGAATAAATGAATAAGATTCAATCAAAAATTTGGTACCCTCGAAAAACTTAGAAATTCATTGACTTTCATTTTTGTTACTCGAAATTTTTGAAGCATAATGAAAAATAGGCCGTATCTCGATAAAAACTGATAATTGTAAAAAGTACTAAGGGGCAAAAGAGTTTCAAAATTAATGTGTTTGAATAATGGTGCCACAATAAGCATTAAATTGTAACGTACACAAAAATTTTAGGGGGGTTTAGGGGATCTCAACTCCTATAAATTTTTAACGGGGTGCAATAATTCCTTAATTTTTTTTTCAAGATGCTCTAATCATAAGAAAGCCACTTGTCAACTTTCATTATAATATGTCGAACAACTGTCGAAATATTTGAAAAAATTAATTTTCATTTGGTAACTTCGAAGGGTTGTAACTTTTTTCGCATGCACATTTGTACTAGGATAACTTGGGTTGGATCGAGTTATTTTCAGCCCCAGAATATGTGGTATGATTTATGACCTGCCTTTTTGTTACACCCTGTATATTGTATATACTACTGATGTTGTATAATATGTTTTTACTGGCATTGTTCAGATGTCTTTTATTCTGTATCACTATTTCTAAATTGGCAGCCATAAGAAAAATATCATAGTGATTTACAAATGCTGTTTCCGACAATAATTAACAAGAGTGAGTAATAAACCTACAACTAATTTTTTGTGTGTCGTAAAACGACTGTAGTTATACTGCCGTAAATTTCCTAATTGATTAACCCAGCAATCCTATAAAAATCCACATCTTAAGGATAACACAAACGAACAAAAATTCCCTGAGCAATTTGATTCTTGTCTTGCAGAAAACGTGCAATGCAAACGACCAGAACTAATAGTTTTTTTTTCAGAGTGCGGAGGGAGTTCTGTTTTATTCTCCCTCGTTGAAAGGTGCTCGGAAATTGACCAATTGTGTACGAGGGTGAAATAAAGTTTTCTTTTAGATGTCGTAAGGACCTAGCATTTTCTCTATCCATATTTATGGAACACACCAAGAAACTGATGAATTGTAAACCCACATATATTTTCAAACAGACTCATTCCTTGCATTAATAAGTTTGCAAGAAATTAGCCTTCAAAGCACCATAGGAAAATTAAATTATATGTTGTAATTAACAGATTGCGACACCTAGAGAGAAACTATGGACTGAAATATACTATTTTCTACAACAACCTCGATAAATGTTCATTTTGTAACCGTATCTTCAATCATAAACAAGCACATTTTGTACAGAATTTCATTTTTGCATCGGCTGCTAGGCAAGTTGCTAAGCAACAAATGCGAAATGGAATATTTCGTGTAAGGTTTAGGTTCACTCTAAAATCACAACGACTACGGCTTGTCAAATTTTGACGTCCAGCGACAAATTGATGAAATGTCAGCAGATCGTTTCTGTCAAAGTTTTAGCCTTCGGCTCATGCTTCAAATTTCATCCTCGTGCAAAATGGGCATCATTTTGTGCTCATTGCATAATATACTATTTTAGGGTCGATTTTTACGTGATAATTTTTTTCTTCCTCAAACTCTAGGACACACGGTTTCCGAGTTATGCTACCTTCTTTCCTTTATCAAATCACCAGGTATATTCAACTATTCAATTTTTTAATTTGTCCAATATCCAGCGTTATTCCTTTCTCCCTGGTAACTTTTTTCGTAATACAAGGTTAATTTTCTTTTTTCCCCTTGGCTTCGAAACATTAACCTCATGTATAACAAGAAACGTGGGACTTAAAAAACAAGAATATCTTTCGGTGGTGGAGAAATGACGCCATTCCAAATGTCGAGATAGTGAAACAAATGACTCCAATTAGTTGACCATTCGTCTCACACCTAGCGTTTTTCTTTCTCCTTTCCGTAAAACCTTCATGGTAGATATGACTGACAAAAAGATCTATGTTTTAAATGATGCAAACGAAGTCTTATATAGTTTGGCAAGTTTATCTGAAGCTACGGGGCATCGGTAAGAGGCGAGGAAACATGGCGCATATCTGTCATAAACGTACAAATGGCGTAAGGTACCTATTTTATCAAGTGAAATTGAAAATACAAAGGTTACTGACAATACCAACGCCACTGCATAAATCAATATCAGTCAATTGACGAAGTGAGAGGGAAAAACACACGCATGCACTTGCCAATAAAAAGTCAGCTTCCGATGAAAATCACCAATTATGTAACCCTAATTATGGTTTCGTTACAACGCTGCCAGAGCTTGAAGGAGCCCATACCAAATATGGAAAAGTGCTTATATTTCAATATTCATAAATTGAAAAAATAATGTTAATAGAAAAAATCCAAGGAAACAAGCACATTAAATAATTGACGTTTGATCATATTGTTAATATTGTTAATAATAAAAAGTTCCTCTTCTGATTATCATCACTACATACTTAGCACTTTAGCTTTTTCATAGTTAAACGTAGCAGTGTCAAATGTTTTCGACTGCATTCCTTTTACGGCTTCAGAAAAATTTGCCAAAGTTATACATATAACTATTAGTAATAGTCTAGAGTTCCCTCAACCTTACCATTTTTTAATATTAACTAGTGGTATATAATACTTGAAGTGTACGGATGTTACTTGAAATTGCTAATTAATTAAGACTGCAAAATTTTGTTATCAAATTTTCATTAAGATCCATTCATAGTAAATCATATCTGTGGCAAAATGTGAAATGAAATATTTCATTTTATGACATTCCAACGATATGATAGTCTACTAGAAATGGAATCCAGTAAAGTGCACGTTCCAGGAACGGTTTATCAGAAATAATTAAAAAAATTGGTAACCAATTCAATATTAGAACTAGTTTTAAATCGAATAATACATTGAGATCAATACTAACAAACACGAAATCAAAGAATGAAGAACAATCTTCAAAAAACTGCATATATCAAATATCATGTGAATGCGACAAATTTTATTTAGGTGAATCATCTAGACCATTGAAAGTACGAATAAACGAACACAAAAAATATATCAAAGATAGGGAATTCTTTAAGTCAGCTATTTGCAAACATGCTTGGGAAGAGGGTCATCAAATTCAATGGGATTCATCAAAAATAATATTAAAAGAACCCAATAATAAAAGACGGAAAATCAAAGAAAGTGCTTTAATACAACTAAATGCAGATAAATGTGTAGCTAGTATTTCAGCCGAATGTAGTCAAATTTGGTTACCAATGTTAAGAGAAATTTCCAATAATCAATTACCTGCGTTATCAGGATAGCATCATAAGTTTTTATCCAGGTTTTCTTATGATTTATAATTTGAATAGTTGTTAATCGATACACATTCCAATACACAAAATCACAAAACTGAGTATACATATTTCAAAAACTTAAATATTCATACACAAAAAAACTATCAAGAAACGCGTTTCCAATATAAGCAGAAAAAAAAAATAACGCGCTATCCCAATAAAAACCGTTCCTGGAACGTGCACTTCACTGGATTCCATTTCTAGTAGACTATCATATCGTTGGAATGTCATAAAATGAAATATTTCATTTCACATTTTGCCACAGATATGATCTACTATGAATGGACCTTAATAAAACTTTGATAACAAAATTTTGTAGTCTTAAACTTCAAAATAATTTTTGATTGTCTAGTTGTCAAATTTTTCCTGTTGTGTGAGTTGGGGATAAAAATTAATTTCTACCTATTTTTTCTTGACAACGGTAGCTGGAACGCTACCGAAACGTTGAAATAAAGAATTTAAAAATATTGTGGTTTAATTTCCCAAGAAATTAAAAAAAGAATAAATATAAAATCTGTCATAATAAATTTCAATCAACTCTATTTCAATCTCCAAAAACCGACCTGAAAAATACCAAACATCCCAATCAGAAACAGACTCCGATAACCTGATAATTGCATGCAATGTTTCTGACGCTGATGGTGCCCAAGGCTAACATAGAACGCTGCCAATCTCTCATGCTATCATTATCAATCAAATATGTTCCCCATGCACTATAATGTACAAAAACTAACGAGAGGAATAAATCTATTACTTCGATATAAGGTGATCTTGAAAGATAGTAATATGTCTGACAGTCAACTGTCAAATGTTTTTATTAACAACGTCATATGTTTTGCCAACTGAATTCAAACTGAACTGAATGGCATATACATAACTGCAAAATAGAGACCACGCGTGATCTATTCTAAGTCGGCTGCGTATACACCCCCAACAACTTGACTAGGTCATTCAATGTTCATGTGATTTTGTTTCTAGCGGTTTTTCCTGGAGAACGAACCGACTATAAGCCCTGAAGATACCACGTCATATCAGCGTCAGTGGTTTTCTAGAAGTCTCGAGAATGAACCATTCATGTAGTTTCCAAATATTGAATTCCTATTGTTTGAACCTAATTTTGCATGGTTTGAAGGTTAACCAGCACAAATGAGTGCTTTGAATACAGTTCCAAGCGCATGGAAAACAGTCTTAAGCTCAATGTAAAACATTTGGAAGAACAATAGGAAAAAGGATTCTCGGTTCAAAGGAATTTCAAAACATAACTTAAGATGAAATAACCTTAAAATCAGAAACATTCCAATATTTGATTTTTATAATATATGAGTCAAAACGTATTAAGCTACAAAAAAAAAATGAATAATTGCAATGGAGTTCTACATACGTCGACGATGTGAGCCACGTTGGCGAAAAAGTCTCGTTTAGGTTGCACTCTATGACATTTTAAAATCCACTATCAGCCTTCTTTCTTGCCATAAATTCATATATATAAAGTTCGGAAGATTTATGTGAATACGAACTCCCGTTCTCGTTGCCGTTTCCCTGACATTTGTTCAGTTTTAGCAGTCTTGCCTGTATCGCGTCGAAAATGTCACTTTGCTCGTGTATATTTTCGGCGATGTGGTGTTTGTATTTGAATCGCTTGACTGATACATGTAAGAAATACGGAGATATTTTAATCTTGAGGACTTTTCAAACAGTTAATTGTTGAAGGAAGTACTGAGGTTTGAGGGGATTTTCTTGTATTTTTGACTAGTGGTTCGAAAGTGCCAAGTCCAAACTGAGAGTAGAAGATTCTTATGGTGGAATTCTTAACTAACCTAACTAACCTTACCTGTTACTTACAGATTCCTTACAGATTCGTGAATATTTACGGGCTAGACATCTGTCACTGATGTAAGCAGTACAGGGTGTAATACAGAGCGTTGTATTATTATTATTATCATTCCAAGTATGCACTTGCTCAGCACTTGCTGGTAATGTTCACCTATCCCGAGCGTGTGTAAACGCAAATGGGATTAGGCTCGGAAGTCACATATTTGAAAATTTACGGACAGTGTGACAGGTATTTAGAATGGCAGCCTTCTGCAGATCGATGTATGTATTTTTGTGAAGACCTAGTTTGGTGAGGCTATCTTGTAGAGTTTTGGGAATTAGTACCGTAGATGAAACGATGATCGGTACCACCTCTATTTTCTCTGCATGCCACATCTGTCTTACCTCAATTGCAAGATCGGTGTATTTTGCAATTTTCTCGTTGTATTTGTCCAGAATATTGTTATTATTGGGTGCAGCAACATCCACCAGATAAACCGAGTTAGCATTTTTTATCCACAACTACAATATCAGGCCGGTTATTCGTCACCCATCTATCGGTGATAATTGACATATCGTAGTATAGTCGAAAATCAGCATTCTCTAGCACCGAATTCGGATGGTACTTGTAATATGGGGTGTAGGTATTAACTAATCCAAATTTGTTGGCCAACTTCTAATTGTGCCTGCTAAGGCTGAACATCCCGACGTTATGTGTTGTATCGTCTCTGTTGTTTGTTGGCACCTTCTGCACTTATCCGTAGCGATGTTTGGATCTTTTATGACAAATTTTGTTGTAATCGTTTGTATTAATTACTTGGTCTTGAATTGCCATCATAAGTCCTTCTGTTTCTGAACTTCTGATGGATGATGTTGCAAAGTAGATTATTATAATTTTTCGTGAATTACTAGTTGATAAGTTATAGAGTTTTTATTTTTTTGTGATTTTGAAGTGATCATTAAGTTTTTAAGTGAACATCATTGACAATAATTTGAGCAGACAATTAAATACTCTCGGCGGTATTCTGTTGGAATAGGATGAGAATCCGTTTTGTACATATTTTTTATAGTATTATTATAACAAGCCCTTTCCATTTTTCCAGAAATCATATGAGAATCCAACGAAGACATTTAATGGGAATCTATCGGCAGCGATTTGACAAAATATCGAAGTATTTTTGGCAAAGAATTTTGAGGTAATGGATGTATTGAAAATCAAGAAAGAAATATATCATGTAGATCAATGTTGAACTTAGAGTTCTCATCGTATAAAAACTTTGAAATGCTAACCAAATTTTGTTGAAAAAAAACGAATCATGAGGTAATTACACATATTAAGCAAAGTTTGAGCCCTTGTAAAGAATTGAATATGGATTAAATGGAAAAACTAATTGATAAGAAGTCTAATTTGAAGTTTTATGAATACTATATAAAAATCTCAGAATCCTCAAATTACTTATGACCGTACAACTCCTTATTGAAATTCGGTTGCTACCACTAAAATATCGGATAAAAATCCATCCATCTCTCGCTTTTCTATCCTTCTATGACTGACATTGTCTCTCTGCTTCGGTAGTCGCGTGCCGTTCCATTGTTGATACAACGCTCGCCGGTCTCGGCGGTCTCCCAGTTCAGTACTGACGAAGCTTATAGAGTATCACGTGAACCAAAATCCGCTTGGACCGCTTGGCTACCTACATGTTGCGGAGCTTTCATATTTCTAATAAAATTTTCGTTATGTGATCTCAAACGTGAGGACGTAGGGAAACAAAAAAATATACAAAGCATAATTGTGCAAAGTCGAATTTGGTAGATGCCCCTTAAGGGATCAATTAAATCGGTTTGATATGCCAGACAGGCATTTTAGACAAATGTTTCGGTTGGACAGAAATAGTGTTCAATTCTTAATTCATAATTTAAGACCTCATGTTATGGAGAATGATTTGGGAATTCCCATTGTACTGAAGGTAATAATAATTTATTCACAGTCTTTTTACAATGCATTTAAATAATTGCGCTATTAGTTCTTCCCACTTTTTTATTAAATAATTGGGATCTAAAGTATTGTAATTATAAGTATAACTCCAATTGCTTTGGAGACGTATTTTTGGTCCATTTTTTACATCTTGCGTTTTACAAAATACGTATATTTAAATAAATAAATAACATGTTAAATATATTATTTCAGTAGTTTACTTACGCCATTCTTTTATCACGAAATGTGAGAATATCAATTAGTATCAAGGTTTACGAGGTCGGTACACACCAATGAACTGTCAATACTCATAGTTCGTTGGTATAATACACACACAGCTTTTAAATACTTTCAATGGTTTTGAGGTTAGAATTTTGACATTATAAATGAAAGTGAAGTTGAAACCCATAAAGTGAAGATCTGTAACTATCACTCTTACAGATTTGGTTCCAGAATGGCAAATTTTACAAATCTGTAAAGGTGCGAGTTACAGATCCTATACCGGGTGGTGAATGGTCGGACGCACCATAGGAAATCCAATGGAAAATCATAAACTCTTAAATTCCTGCTTCCCAAATCATTTTAGGTGAAAACTCAATAGGAACTTTTCTTTAAAGAATTAAATACTGCATCAGATGAGACTATTAAAAATATTTTTCAGCTTTTGGTAGTTGAAAAAATTGACCAATTTATTTACCATTCTTGTACAGCATCAAGACAGCAATGATATGTCAGGATGACGTTACCTTTAAAAGCTATTATCAAGATTGTCATTCTATTATTCAATTAGTGACAACAATAAACGTAAAAAATGTCGTACACCGTTTCAGAACGAGTAGAAATTGTAAAAATGTTTTATTCCGGCAATAGTACGCGCACGGTAAGTGCTTTATTTAGCGCGAAATATCCAAACCGCCCGATTCCAAGCCATACTACAATTGGAAGAATAATCAAAAAATTTGAAAACACTGGCACATTGCTTCCTTTATGCAAGTGTAACAAAAATGACCAAAACATTCAAATAAATGTGTTTGAAAATGAAAATACCACAAATGTATTATCTGCAGTTATTGAAAATCCCAGAATAAGTTCTCGAGAAATCGCACAGCAAGCAGTTCGACATGCATAATTCAACTGCATTAAAAATATTAAAAAAGAATAACTTCCATTCTTATAAAGTTCAATGTTATCAAGAGTTGCTTGAGGGAGATTATGAGAGAAGAGCAGAGTTTTGTTATGAGATGCTGGAGAGGGCGAATGCAGACCGACAATTTTTAAAAAATGTTTGTTTCACAGACGAGTGTACGTTTACGATAAACAATGAACCCAACGTGCAAAACTGTAGAATTTGGTCAACTAAAAGGCCTGAAATTGTTGTGGAAACTCGTACTCAATATCACCAAAAAATCAATGTTTGGGCAGGAATACTGGGGCATCATCTTATTGGACCTTTTTTCTACGAGGAAAATCTAGACTCAGGAAGGTTTTTGGATTTGCTTCAACAAGAAATTTTACCAGCACTCGCAGAAGTAGCTCCCAAAGAAGAAGAAATTTGGTTTTAAATGGACGGTTGTCCTGCTCACAACAGCCGTGATGTGAAAGAATTTGTCAATAATTGTTTTAATAACTGTGTGATAGGACCAAATTGTCTTATTAAATGGCCCCCAAGATCTGGAGATCTTGCCCCAAATGACTTTTATCTCTGGGGAGATGTAAAATCCAAAATTTACGGCACGGTAAGGTTTCCAGATTTAGAGGCATTAAAGACAGGCATCCGAGAAGAATGTGCAAAAATAACGCCTCGCATTCTAGCAAATGTTCGACGAGAGTTTTATGATAGATTAGGATATTGTTTAGCCCAAAACGGTGGTTTATTTGAGCATTTATTGTTATTTATTTAGCGTTTGTATTTATTTAACAATAAATAACTTTGTTTTCTATTTTATTGACTATTTGAATGATTTGACATCTAAATATTTTAGTCATTTTGACATTTTATTGCTGTCTTGATGCTGTACAAGAATGGTAAATAAATTGGTCAATTTTTTCAACCACCAAAAGCTGAAAAATATTTTTAATAGTCTCATCTGATGCAGTATTTAATTCTTTAAAGAAAAGTTCCTATTGAGTTTTCACCTAAAATGATTTGGGAAGCAGGAATTTAAGAGTTTATGATTTTCCATTGGATTTCCTATGGTGCGTCCGACCATTCACCACCCGGTATATCTTACAGCTTCTGTAGCTTATAGGTTAATTCTCAGAATCCCAACATAAGTGTGTAATCTTCCCAGTTTATTACAAAATATTTGAAAAAAAACTTTATTTCTATATATTCACCTTTTAAAAGCATTTCATGAATAATGAAATGGAATGAATTTCCCTCAAAGCTAATATAATTAAAGTAACTTGCTAGTGGTGCGAAAGAAAGAAAAAGGAAATCAATCACCGATAGCAGATTCGCGAAATCTCGTTATAGATTTGAATCGTTAGGCCTTTTCTATCACAAAAACAAATACAAGACTAATGATCCAGAAAACCAAATGATTGGCAGGTAATTATTCCAATGTGAAACTTAAATTGCTTTTTCACATCACTTCCAATGTATAATTATTCATTCAAATAACTCGATCGATATTCGGGAAATTATCCATGGCGAATAGCAGAGTAGGCGACGGAGAAAATTAGCAATAGGTTATCAAGAAAATAGTGTCGCGTTACTTTCATTAATCAAAATGGGGATGGTTATTTGCTGCAATATATCGAAGATCTACCCAAGTAACACAACAAGCATCGAAGTAGATTTAAAATCGACTTTTGTGTCACTCTTGAAGCTAATAGGCAATTGAAACCGTCCACTAAAGCTTCTACATGTAGCATTCATTACGTAATCGCTGCCTAAAGGGAGCGCGCGGTTTGGCCTTAAAGTAGATTTGATAGCTTATTAGCAATTCAACCTGTAGGCCTGAATAGCCATACATTGGCACCAAAAGAACATTTTATTAGATTTGATTGCCAACATTGGCTCTCAAAGCGACATAAAGAAGCAGTCGTTTAGTCCAGAAATGGCTTTCAATGCTTTGAATGATCATGCGCAGTTGAACATCTCTCGTGAGAATGTAATGAAGTTTTGTTTTGGATAAATATTAGATTTATATTGGAAATTTATGCCAACAGTTATGTAGGTGATCACAAAAACAAACATCGTCAACTGTTATGGCAGAGATCTTTCCTTCAATAAATTATGACAATTATTATGGTTTTTGAAACTGGAAAATATCATTGTGAACCATTAGAAATCTCTGCAAACCTTACTTTTCTGTAAAATGTGAATGAAATACTTCCTGAAAACAGAGGGGCCAGTGATAACTGTGAGCAAAATATACTTTATAAATCAAATTATTTTATCATAAATTACGGTGTTGCCATATTCAATTTTTATCAGTGAATTATATACATCGAATTGAAATTGAAGTTTTCTATAGTATTTTTAGTTGGATTGATTGATAATATTATATTTGATGGATATTGATTTACTTTCCCAGATTTTCTGAAATTTGTATCCCAGTTAAAAATCAAATAATATCCTGAACCAGATTATTTGCATATTCCATGCTTATACTATAAAAATAGTATCATATACGTATCATATACCTATCAATATATAGATATAAAAACTATGGCAACATTGCTCATTATCGTGAGCAAACGGTTCGGCCATGTCTTTATTGTATTTAATAAGCATTTTTTTATGCCAATACGAAGCTTTATGGAATTAAAAGCTAGATAGCTGTTCGTATTGCTTTGTGAAAGCTTTCAAGATTATAAAGTTGAAGAAAAAGAATATTATTGTGATGTTATGTTTTGAGTAATAGATTGTTTTATAGGTCATATTTTATAATCATTTCCCAATAAAAAATGAACACCTTTAAATTTATTGAGACCTTAGAAAGTGGAGATAAAATTTTGTGTGTTGTTCCTGAGGCATGGGATAGGAACAACAGCAACAACAAATTTTCCACCAAGACGTAGTGGTATTAGAAAGAGTCCCACGACAATGCCAATAAAGAGATGTGGTCCAGAACCAGGAAGGTGATCTGTGTCTATCGTTATTTCGTTGTAACTTTTAGCTGCGCTACTACTTTTATGTACACGCCTGTAATACGCACCTGCTCGTCCAAATTTCCGTAGTTTTGTGATTTTCCATTTATTTTTAATCCAATCTTTTTCTCCATGATCCATAATGATTTCTGATGAAATATTATGAAACCTTTTAACTGGAATTAAGATTTACAATCGCATTGAGGTTAGCAATACAGTAGGAAATTTTTTGGAATTCATTTCCATTTAAAATCCAAATTAATTCCAATACCAAACATCGTATCATTGCTTTTAAATGGCACTCATTGAAGCACTTAATGGTATTTTATGACCATATAAAATTCCAATTTCGCCATTCATTTTTTGGCATTTTTTAAAGCCAACATTTCTATTCTTTGGCTACTTTTAATGACTTATTAGCAATCATTGCTACTTGGCTGCAATATTAGGTTTCGAAAGAGATTGGACGTCTTTGAAGGAATGCTGAAATAATTCTATAAAATAATGCTAAGAATATGCCAAACTTTAGCATTTTTTCTGGATTATTTGCTTCGATCTAGCATTATTTGCTTGGCAAATGAAATGTGTTACTTGGGTACTTAATACACTCAGGTTCAGAAAAAACGGGCCACCTCTTATTTTTTCAAAAAAGGCTTAATTTGGTTATTATTTTGGTTTTTAAATTATATTTTGTATTCTTTATCAACAAAGGACTTCCTTCTAAATACAAAAAGTTGGAATACATGTGTATTTTCTCTTTTTACATAAAAAAAGAACATTTTGGAAAATTCAAATTCAAAAGTTCCATATCATTCATGCAATTCTAAGGGAGCTTATGTGTACTCAATTGTTGGGCGGTTGCTAGGCAATTTTTTGTTAATGTTAATATTGTCAATATCAACGTTGACAATTTTAAAGTCTTAATTATGGTTTTAAGTGCTGAAGATTGTGCTAAAGAAGTAGCTCTTGTGGAAGATGGTCGAAGCCAAAGATGTGGCTCGATTACTCAATGTTAGTCGTTCTACCATTCAAAGGGTGTTACAACGTTTTGGGGATACTGGAAGAGACACATGAGGGCTTGGTAGTGGTAGAATACGGGTAACTACCGCTCGAGATCACAGATTTATTGTACTAAATTCTCTAAGGTATCGTCATTTGACTTCAGTACAGACAAGAAATCGACTTCTGGAGGTTCGTGGTAAAAATGTAAGTAAATGGACAGTTCGCCGAAGATTACATGAGGTTGGGTTAAAAGCTTTTAGGCCAACAACTGGGCCTAAGTTACTTCCACGTCACCGGGTAGCGAGATTGCACTTTGCTCGTGAACATGGCAATTGGAATCTTATGCAATGGAGCAATATACTCTCTACCGAAGAGTCCAGGTTCTCGCTACATTCACCAGACGGACAAAAACGAGTATGGAGACGAAATGGGGAACGATTCCAAGAATGTGCTTTTAGCCCTAGGCTGAGTCATAACGGAGGTTCCGTAATGGTATGGGCAGGCATATCAAGTGTTTATCAATGGGGGCTCACTGACTGCACAACGGTATATTCAGGAAGTTTTGGCATATCAGGTGGTTCCATTCGCTTCATTTATTGGCGATAACTTTATCCTGATGCAGGACAACGCTAGACCTCATTCAGCGAGATGCGTCAGTGAATTCTTGACAGAAGTTGGCATTGAAAAAATGAACTGGCCAGCATGTTCTACGGACGCAAATTCTATAGAACATATGTTGGACATGTTAGGCATATACGTGTTAGAAGTCGTGCTATAGCACCAACCACACTAAATGAGCTTCGTGTAGCTCTTCAAGAAGAATGG